>CAKNXH010058200.1:0-24678 GCA_932178445.1 Andricus quercusramuli | reverse complement strand
CTGGTATTTCAAAGTAATCCACTTGTAATCCAATTGATTCGAAGTAAGTCAAGTGATTCGGAGTTATCCAGTTATCCACATCTAATGCGATGCTATCCTGGTATCCCAGTATTTCAGAGTAATCCACTCATATAAAGTTATCCACATGTAACACGGACAGGATAACAATCCTGGTATTTCAAAGTAATCACTTGTAATCCAAAAAAATTCAAGTAATTGGGAGTAATTCCAGTTTTTAAGAGTAATCCAATTGTAATCCAGTTATATCCAAATGTAATACGGTGTTATCCTAGTATTTCAAAGTAATCCACTTATGATCCAATTAATTAGAAGTAAATCAAGTAATTCAGAGTAATCCCTGCATTGCAGAGTAATTCACTTGTAATCCGAACTAATTCAAGTAATTTGGAGTAATTCCAATATTTTGGAGTAATCCACTTGTAATGCGGCACAATACACATGTAGCAGGGAGTGATTCTAGTATTTAAGAGTAATCCATTTGTAATCCGAAGTTATCCACTTGTAATCCAGTGTCATTCGAGTAATTCGGTGTAATACTAATACTGTAGAGTAATCCAAATGTAAGCCGGAGTATTGCAAGTAATTTGGAGTAATGAAAGTATTTAGGAGTAATCATATTTTAATCCATTTCTAATATGAAGTAATATTCGCTGCTAGAAGTAAATGGATTCAAGCGGATAGAAATTAGCGGATTCAATCGAATAGAAATGTTGTATCCGTTTGAATGAGCACTTTGCAACCTCTTCAAACTTGTTCTATCCTATGTTAGATTTTTGAATCTTTATCCGTTTAAATAATTTTCAATACGTGAAGTGGAATTAAATTCGCCCCTATCCGTCTTAGTCCGAACTTTTTTATCCTTATCTGTCCGTGAGATGGTATCCTAAGAATCCATTTTGATCTGATTTAACGAAAAATATTCTATCCTTATGTATCCTTTTAAATCCATCTTCAACTAAAAATAACCTATCAATATCTATCCGTTTAAATCCGTCTTCAAGTAAAAATATGCTATCCATATCTATCCGTTTCAATCCGATTCTATCCGTGATAGTTAACAAGGAATGTCAAAGTAGGTCGCGGATAGAAAAAGATAGGGTGACAGGTAGGAAATTATAGATTGGAACAGATAAACAATATGTTTTGTGGAGAACGGATTGAAGAGGATAGGTAATGATTGGCTCGGATGAGTTTCCCATCCGTCATAGATATTAAGGAATGTCAAAATAGGACTCGAAAAGACAAGGATAGGGTGGCGGATAGAGATTCATGGATTAGAACGGTAAGAAAATACATTTTTTATTGAAAGGATTGAAGAGCATAAGCATTAATCAAAGCGGATAAATTTTTAATCCGGAATAGGTGACGTGATCACACCTGAGTAGTTCGCGGATAGATGAGGATTGAGTCGCGGATAAAAAATGAAGGATTGAAACGTATAAGTATAAAAACGGATAGTAATACAAAAAAACGGATACAGAAGGATAAAAAGGACAGTTACACCGGATAAGATTATTATTCACACGGATAGATGGATATCTAGCGGATATACATGGATTGAAGAGTATAAAAAAGTATTCAAACGGATAAACCAAATATCTAAAATTTTCAACTTTCTGTCCACTTTTTAATTAGAGTGAGGTAGAAATTAATTCAGGTTGACAAATATAATTTTGTAAACAATTTATTATTATTTTTAATTTTTAAAGCAATTATGTTATTTCTTATCATGAAATATTGAATTGTTTATGTTTCCAATATTAGGAATTAAAAACCCAGGGACTCTGGTATCCTTTCGCACTACGCATGCGTCGCGAAGATAATCAGATTGGCCAACGTTGGCGCTCTTATTTAAAATGAATAAATGTGCAAATCAATTATTCGCAACAAATAATAATTGCAAAGTACATAAAAATATTAGAAATATTTCAAAATTCATATCTGTAATAAAAAAGGTATTCCTTCATCTGAATTTAAAATCGATAATTTATTTTCAAGAAGTAAAATCAAATAATTATTTTAACTTTCACTTTTTAAGTCTATTTTGTGATCAAAGAATTATTTTCAATAACTTTACAGCTATTGTTCACTGAAAAAATTTATTTATACATTGTATCTTTTTAAATAAATGCTCCAACTGTGATCAATCCCGTTGTCGACGAGATGTGAACTGCGCTTGCGCCCAGCCGGCAACCCGATTGGTTTCAATGAGCGCGCGTATTTCAAATTATATAAATAATCAAATTTAATATTGACGACAAATAATGGCTGGGAAATGCTTTATGCATTTCCCAATACTTATTTATTATAAGTATTAAATTTGAATATTTATATAATTAAAAATCGGCGCGCTAACAGTAACTAATCCGGGAGTACCGACGCGACGCAAGCGCAGTTCCAAATATTCCCGAAATTGGGAGCACTGATACTTTTGCTTAATTTACTAATTAATCAAATAAATAATTGTCTATTCATACTTTTTTTTTTGCAGAATCATTTTGGCCATTTAAAAATGGCTCAATTAGTCCTCCTCCCATCGAAATTGGAAATGTTCATTATTATGAAAAATCTGCAACATTATCTCTGTTGTTACAAGCAGGCGTTCATAAAGTAGTAACAGATGACGATCAAGAGTACATCCTTGGGATATTCCTAAATGGATTCTTGTACGCATTCAAGGCGAATACTCCAGATGGATTTTTGAGAGTTAAAATACGCATAAATGGAAACATTGCCAACGAGTTTGAAGCGATTCCGGAGGAAGATTATTCACTGCATGATTTATTCGGCAAGAAATATAAACTAAAAAAATTTCGTCGTGCCATAATACCTTAATAATTCAATTTGTTTATCAATTTTCAAGATAAATAAAAAAATTTCCTTCTATTTATTTTCTACTCTTCTTCTTTCCCTGATACATCCCTTGCCTGAACCCTTTTCGGAATCTAAATCTGCCTATTTTTGTCCATTATATCTTCTCCCATCTCTTCTCCAAATGCTTCTGTACTACTTCCTTCTTGATCATCTTATATCAATTTTTTGATTCCTCAATTACCCCCATATTTATATTTATTGTCTTTCCCTGTCTCTTTTTCCACCTCGTTAATTCTATCGCTCTCCCTCTCCTTTCTCCTTTCTCCTATCTCCGTCACAAACTTTTTCGCTTTATCTTCTCCCTTCCTTTCCCTTAGATTCACGTCCAAACTGCCAAGCCCTCTTTCTCGCTCTAGTAATTAATTTGCACTTTGTGCTTCTCCTCTCACCATATTTCCGTACATCCTCTAATATCTCCCAATATCTCTTTTATCACCCGTCCCGCTTTTATTATCCCTTCTCATATATGAGCTCTATGATCTCCATTACACAAGATATATCTAAAATATTTTCACTCCTTTACTCTCCTAACTATGCTTCCTTCCATCTATTGGTCCATTTTGATTCAACTTTTTCCCATCTATTTCTCCAATCCTTTCATTAAGCATCCCTTATTCATCCTCTGTTATGAGCACTATATCTTCCGCTGCCAGTTATATCTTTCCGTATCCTAACTCTCCATCTGAGATTAATATATTAAATAAAAGTAGAGCTTTTCTCCATTTTCTTGATTCCTTTCTCACTTCCTTCTTCTCTTTACATCATTCATTATATGCGCTTCTATCCTCTTCTAAATTAACTGCTTTTAGGTGCTCTAGAATACTCTTTTTCATTTCTCCTATCATTATCTCCATCTCTCCTATGTATCCATCTCCCATTTTCTTATCCTTTACCTCTTCCCCAAATTCTTTTCCTACTATTGACCAATCCTCTCTTCATGTTATTCTTACGTTTACTACCTTTTTGTCCTTATTACTATTACTTTTTTGTCCCTTTAATGTCACTACCGTGGGAAATGTTCAGAATCGATATAATCCACCTCTAATTTCTGACCCTTCGTATCACTTCCTCCACTATAACATAATCAATTACCGTTCTTTTCTCCTCCTGAGCGTTATTCCCCTTCCTCATCCCCTCATATATTTTCGTTTAAGATAAACCATCTCATCCCTTCGAAGCTCTTCAATCCTCTCCTTCCCTTTCCATGCAGTATTTTGTCTTTGGATCTTATTCTTTACTCTCCTCCTATTCCCTTCCTTCTCTATCTCTTGTTATTGCATTGAGACCTCATATTACGAGTATGAGGAGAAGATTCATTTTCTCTTTCCTATTTACCTACTTTCTCTTTCCTATCCTTACCTGTTATAGATAGCGCGAAAGGTTAAATTAATTACTAGAGCGGAAAAGATGGGATTGAAGCTTGAGAAGAATTTTAGGGAGGGAAAGGGAGGTGAGTTAGTGAAAAAGTGTTTAAAGGAGGCAGAAGAAAGGAGAGGGTGGGCGACAGAATTAGTGAGATGAGCAGAACAAAGAAGGGAGTTCTTTAGCGATAGAAATATAGGTGATTGGAAAAGCGTTGGAAGAATTTCGGAAAAAATAGGGGAAGAATTAATAGAAAGATGGGGGGGGGGGGCGAGGAATAAAAATGTAAGAAATGATATAAGATGATGAAAAAGGAAGGAGTGAAAAAGTATTCAGAAAAGGAATCGGAAGAGAGAAGTTGAACAAGTATAGCAAGATTTAGATCGGGAAAAGAGGTCAGGGGAGGGATGTATTGAGGAGAGGAGAACAGAAAGTGCAGAATCTGTTAATGGGAAAACTTTTTTTATTTTTCTTGAAAATTTATTAACAAACCATAATTTAAGCCTGAATCATTTAGGTCGTTCCAAAAATCTTCTTAAATTTTAGCATCATTTTAGAAATACTTCACATGTGTACCCTGAAGTTGAATTATTAAGATATTCTGGCAAAACGAATGTTTTGTTGTCGACATTTCTTGCCGAAGAAATTATTTACAGAATCTTCCATCGGAATTGCTACGATTTCGTTAGCAAGGTTTTCATGTATGCGTAATTTAACTCTGACCGTGCTACCTTGAAGACGAGCCTTCAATGGACGCAAAATTCCACGTATGATTATTCCAATGATGTACTCGTGATTGGCATCTGTTAGTACTTTATAAACGCCTGGATCTAGCCCCACGGATATAACCGGAGAAATTTCCCAATAACGAACATTTTCAACTTCGATGGGAGAAGGATGAACTGCTGCGTACTTTTTAAATGGCCAAGTTAATTCTGCAAAAAAGTATAAATAGGAATTATTTATTAGTGATGAATATGGATTCTTCTTCAAACATTCACAGTTTCGTGTCTCAAAGAAGAAAGAATCATATCAATTGATCGCCAGCTCTTAAACTATTGGATTTTTGATTTACAATGTTTGCTTTTACGAAAAAAGGGGAACTTTCAGTGACTTAGGTGAAAAAGAATTTTTACATTCGAACGATTTCGAATAGGATATAAATGAACAGCAATTAAGAATACACTTTAAATATTATAGATATTATCATATTTACCAACGAAATGAGTGCAAAATACTAAGGTGAAAACCAAAACAATCACAGCCCTCATCTAAAGGAAACCCACTTATTAGGAATTTCCAAAAGAGTTTAAGAAATATAAATTCTTTTGAAAAGTTACAATTCACATTACACCTGTCGCAATCTCATTCGACATTTGTGTTTCATTTTGCATTCTTCGAAATCTTTCAGCATAAATTATACTAATCGCAATCTCGTTCTTCATTGTAAATTATTTGTATTTCATCAGTCTGCTAATAAAATTTTATCTTTCGATAAAAAGAAAGATGTACATTCATTGTAGCGTGTAGGCTTGCTCTACAACTTGGCCACCTGTCTAAGTTGGACTGGTTTTTACAGAACCAGAAAACTTGCGTTGAGTTTAATAATTTCTGTAAGTTGGCCACCTGCCTAACTTGGCCACACTTTGATGGAACCGCGGCTGGCCAACATAGACAGGTTTTACTGTACTTAACTTCTAATAATGTACGGGTGATAAGGTAAATGCACTAGTAATCGTCACCTCAAGTCAAATTGGAAATTAAAAATGCTTATAATTGTATTTGAAACGCAATTCTTATTTCCACAAAGGGCTTAACCGATTAAAGCAGATATAGAAAAACTCAATTTTGATCACTTCTCATGATATTTGATGGAAGTTAATTTTTATTCACGATTAAAAGTCAAATTATGCAAATGCGTTAGTTATCGTCAGGCACGTAACCAAGTATTAAAATGAGGAAAGTATACTAATTTAATGAAAGTATATTTAAACTTACCTAGAATCAAATTTTTTATCACACGCGGCGAAAGCGAGTCTTGTTATATAAAAAATATTGGGCCATCTGACGGTAAATAATGCAGTGACGATTACCAGTGCAGATCACCCATTAGAAAGTTATTTCTCGCTGCGAACATCGCACAAAGCAAACGGTAGTAGGACCCCTCTCCATCGAGCAGAGTGGGGACTTCCAGCCAATAGCGGCAAGCACGCTCAACGCGCACTGAGAGCTAGTTCACTGGAGACGGGTCCCAGATCGTTCGTCACTTGGTCTCGACGCTCGTTTGGACGAGGTCGTCTTTTGGTTGACGCTTCAGAGAAGAGTGGTTTCATCGTAGGCACAGAGGTGCCTGTCACACGCGATGGATTCTACCGTTTAAACTTAACGTCTTTTTCTTTCTTCATTGATGATTTAGTGTAGTGCAGTGCTTTTTGTGTTTGAGAGAGAATTAACATCTTTGACGGATGCTCGCCTAAGATTTGGATGTAAAGCATTTCCAAGCTATCTAACATTATCCTTCCTTTCTGCAATGTTCGTTCGCGCGCATTGTGGCTCGTAAGGTGATGTGAATGAGGGTAAGACTTGCCTTTTCTTAATGCACACTTGTAGCTAGGTATTTAATAATGATATTGTGAGCTTTCCTTGAGGTTAGTTCGCCCGTCTCCTGGCTCACCCAAGATTCCTTTATTGAATATTTCCGAGCTACTGGAATTCGACATGTTCTTTCTTTCTGCAATGTTCGTTTGCACGCATTGTGGCTCGCAAGAACTAATGAATGAAAGTACAAAAAATGTGCTTTTTACACACTTTAGCAAAATTCATGTTTCCAATTTAAACTTTTTGATCCAAATAAAAATAGAGCCAAGGTGCTGAACCACTCATCATCAGTATTATTATTTTAAAAATCTCATTAATAAAAAGTAAAATCAAATGAATTGCATTTCAAAGCCAATCGAAGGTTTGTAGCACCAATTTTTCTAGCTCAAGCAATAAATGTAAGACTGAGCTTTGTCAGAAAAATCAAATAAAGTTCTTTCACTAATGAATACAATTTTCCAATCTCAATCAATTTTTTTTTAGGAATGCACGCCAGGGACATTCATCTATCAAATCATTAAGAAGTTAATTATTCGTGAGTCTATTTTGTTTATATTGGAAAAAATGTATCTAAATCTTTGCGGGTTTCTTATGGCTTGTAACGTTAAAGTTTATAGATATAGTTTTATAGTGATCTTGAAGTACATGTACATGTACCATATATGAATTTTTCGGAATGCGTGATACTACAGTAGGGTTCGGGCCAATCAGCGGCTGCGAAGCTCCAATCATAGCCACTAAATATGTTTTCTTATTACAATCAGTATCTTCATGGCCGGAAACCTAGATCAGACTGATCTGGTTTTTACCGATAACCTTAAGAGGATCTTGAAGGCAACTCCAGACTAGCCTGGAAGTAAACTCCTTAGATGTAAGAGCTTTAAGTGCTGCTTGACTCTCATAACTAGTCCTAAATGTGCTGGTCTTCATATGCTTGTTTACAAATTTCCTCTAGGCAAGCATCAATTGCTATTATTTCTGCCTGGAAAACTGTAGAGAATGTGTGCAGTGCTGCTGCGTCCTTGTTTCTAGAAGACTGGTGTAAAAAATTCTTCCTTTTGAGAGACAATGCCCTTGAATGGTTTGAAGGATAATATCCTCAACGTGACATGTGCTTGCTAACTGATATAATATAAATCTGTCACCTCGTAATCACTAATGTTGGCCCTACTAGGAATGTATACACTTTCGTTCCCGTAATATTCCTTACAAAAAGGTGCAGCGGTAGGATGTCTAGAATGAGTTCAAGAGCTGCTGTTGGAGTTGTTTTGATAGCAACTGTGATCACCAAGCAAGAAACTCTTTGAAAAACTCTTTTTGAGAAAACCACAGTCCCTCGTATTTTTTCCCGGAAAAAAAGTGGAGAAGTGAGAGGAAGTGGAGGAAGTTAAGAGCAGCGAAGAGAGGGGGAACTACGAAGAAAATTGAGCGTAGGAAATGGAAAGGAGGTAGAGGGACACGGGAAGTGAGTAAGTGGGAGGGATAGATGGACAAAAGAAGTGTGAGATGGAGAAGTAGTGGGAGTGTGTGATGGAGAAGAAGTTCAGGTGAGGGGAGGGGAAGTGAAGTAAGGAAGCGAGAAGAGGGAAGAAGAAGAGGGAGAGGTATGGGAAGGGAGGGGATATGAAGAGAGAAGTAAGGGACGAGAGGGTAAGTAGGCGAAAGAAGGGGGAGTGGCAGGGAGAACGTATGGTAGGAGGAGCGTATGGCAGTAGGAGACTTGAACGACTCAAGTCTCACATCTGTTGTACATTAAAAAAGGGATGTATTTTGAAGAGTAGGTGAACAGAAAGTGCAGAATCCGTCAATGGGAAGAGGGAATATTGGAGCATGTATGGGAAGCATGTAGGAGAAGAATTGAATATTACGGAATCTGGCAGGAGAAGTCGGTAACAATTTTAGGGAAAGATGAATTGGTTGATGAGTCGCTGGAGTTAAGAATTATATTTTTGAGTTCCTAGGGTTCTAGTATTTTTTTAGGTATTTACAAATGCCATGACATACTTTAATATAAACCAGAATCATTGGGCCAGTTCCCTTTCAGGGTAAGCACATCTCGTACGGATCAAGCGTCGTTATACTAACACCTTTCCGACACGGGTCACTGATCAATGTCTCTAGCAATCACCCCAGGTGGAGAGATTAAAAAAGCCATCTTAGTCACAGTTCACATAAAAGCATACCAATTGACTACAAACCCCATAGGAAGTTGAATTATTGAAGTATTCTGGCCAAACCAATGTTTTTTTACCGTATTTTCCTGCCGAACAAATTATTCACTGCATCATGCTGCAGAATCGCTACAAGCTCGTTGGCAATTTTCTCACGTATGCGTGCCTTAACTCTTGCAAAACCATTTTTCATAAAAGCCTTCAGTGGACGCAAATATCCATTTATAAATACTCCAAGGATGCACTCGTAATTTTCATTTACTAGAACTTTATAATCCCCTAACAACCTTCCAGAGAACGGTTCAGGAATCTTATAGAATTCAACATTTCCAACTTCGATGAAATCAGGAGAAATTGCGGTGTTTTAAATGGCCAAGTTAGTTCTAAAAAAAGGTATAAGTGAAAAACTAATCATTGTATTAATTATGAAATTGAGTAGCAGAAAATGCACGCACAAGTGTGTTTAGAATTGATTTATTCTGTTAAAAATGTGTCTTTCTTGCAGAGAATTAATCTTTTGGGTAAAAAATTCAACTATTTCGTTAGAAATTTATTTCATTTGGTTGGAAATAAATTTTCTTACTGAAAATTTAAATGTTCTATTTTTGTTATATATATAATTTCTTTGGTTGAAAATTCAACTATTTTATTGAAAGTTGAAAGTGAAAAAATAATTATTTTGTTGCAAATTCGCATTTTTTTATTGTTGAAATTCTACTTCTCTATCACTTAACTATTTTTTATGTTAAAAATTTATCTTTTTCAGTTGAATATTCATCATTTTTGTTAAAAATGCCTTTTTTGATTAATATCTTAACTATATTGTTGAAATATTGAAATATTCTATTTTTCCATTAAAATATAGCTTTTTAGATAAAAATTTATTTATTTTTTCGAGAACTCGTGTTTTTGGATTGATTTATAAGATTTATCAATCAAGGTCATCATCCTCTTCATCTAAAGGAAACTCACTCATTAAGAATTTAAATAAGAGTGTAACAAATAAATAATTTGCCGGATGGTTCCTCGTTCAAACACTGTTCACTATCTCATTTGTCATTCTACAATATTTGTATTACACCAATCTCTTGATAACATTCTATCTTTGAGTCAAGAACAAATCTTACATAGATGAAATTGAATTCATGGCCAAGCATCAATTAACTAATTAAAAGTAAAGAACAATTGAAATAATATCGAAATAAATTTAAAGAAACTTGTTTATTTTCGAAAAAGACTTTGCCCAATTTTGATCATCAGTAACGGATTGGCGATCAATATCTTCTACCGAATTATTCCTCGCTTGTGATTAAATCATGAAAAAATACACAGGTGGATTAGCCGCGACAATATCTTACATTTCTTTATTAATCGTGGTTCAAAGCCTTAAAATCGGAACTCAAATTATATTTAAATTATGTTTGAAAACTATAAAATGTGTTAGTTATATTTCTGAAGTGATCTTAGAACCTTCCTTATGCAACATGATGTGGAGAACTGTAAAAGTAGCAACCTATCTTTTTATGGGGTAGTTTTAAAATGTTTGAGTGTAGTTTTTCTTCAGTGGCAGTCATTTCAACTTGGATCACAGGAAAAACATGTTTTTCAAATTTAGGAAGCTTTATTCACTTGTGAGATCGATGCAGAGGGATGTCACCCTTGGGTCGCTCCGTCTTCTCAAGACACACGAGGGGTTGGCTGGCCGCGGTTCTACTGGGAGCCGCTATCATTTTCTTGGATGAAAGTTGCTCCTAAAGAGGACACTGCGGTGGTTGTTTAACCTATTTTTCAAATATATGTAAAAAAAGACTGGCTGGTACATTGACAAAAGATTAAACCATCAAAAATCATAACACATTGACTGTGATTTCGGTCCGACTTCAGAACGCAAACGTTTTATTTAATTTTAAATTTTCCTAAATTAACGGCGTAGAGTATTGCGGCTGACATGCAGTACTGTATAACACCCTGTGATTGTCCGCCGGGTACCAACTATAGTGTCAATGACTTCTTGTTGGGTCAATGCGGTAACCTTGCCGCTTGCCATGTCTACTTTAGCCCGTTTTTTATTGCGTTTATGCCACATATAGATTCCAGCAAGAGTTTCATGACTCTCTAATATTGCGAAGACATAACCATCAAGTGTTGATAATACAATTTGTTCTTGGTTCGGAATTCGGCCATTTTTCATTATAATTCGTTTATCGACACGAAAAGTGTATCTTCGAAGTTCGAATATCCGGTTCGGATTCATGCGGGGAATAAGCCGAATGAATCTAAGTTGTTCAAGTCCATATCCATTTCCGTCAGGAGAAGGAAGCCTTATAGAAGGAACCATGGACCTGGCAGGAGGAGACCTGGTCCTGACATGAAGAGGAGACTCGGCAGGAGAAGACCTGGTCCTGGCAGGAAGTGGAGACTCGGCAGGTGGAGACGTCGGTCTGGCAGGAGGCTTCATGGATCTGGCAGGAGGAGCTCTGGTCCTGGCATGGAGAGGAGGCTCGGCATTAGGGGACATGACAGGGGGAAGAGCCCTCTCAGGTGAATGATTTCTGGACCTGGCGCGAAGAGAAGACTCGGCAGGAGGAAGAAACCTCTCAGGTGAATGATTCCCTTCAGAAAAATAATATAATAAAGAATCAGAAGTTCGCCTACGAGGAACTCCAGGAATAGCGTCACCATTAGGTAAATATTCGAACTGTGAACTGAACCCTGCAACATGAAAGAGGGTGTTAAGATTTAACTATTTTATCCTGTCTGATTTGTCATGCGCCGAATAACCATTTATGTATCAAGTTTGGAGTTTCCGGTAACCCAATTCATATATCGACCTTGCACTGTCTACGTAAAAATTGTAACTATGGCAGTAGTGCTAACGGACTGCGACTTCTTCAACTGCGTAGGCGTCGCGCAATGGTGGAGTGAGGAAGAATATAAAGGTTCTCTTCGTCACACCTTCTTTATGCGACGCCTGCGCAGTTGAAGAAGTCGCGATCTATTAGCACCACTGAACCATAGTTCATGCTCGTGGGAATAATTGTTTCATTGTCAGCCACGTGTCGGATTATATTGAAATGTTGGTAATTCTAGTGGAGTCTAGTGGAGTCGTACTAATTCGAACGCGGATTTGAACTGAAATTTTGTAACGCACAATGTGAATTGAAACCTGAAGTATGTGAAAGGAGCACGTAACCTATAAGTTCTTGAAAAACAACGCAATGTGATTTACTACGGGCGGCCAGCGATGATTTTTTTGAGGTTATTGTGAGTCGCTCCAATTTTAAATTTCATACGTGTATACAATTCAATGCTTGGAAAATTAGCCGCGGTATACCAGTTGAAGAAGTATGATGAATATGCGGAAGCCATTAGGAATAAAAGTATTTGAAATCAAATTTGATTTTGATGTAATAATTGTTAAAATCATGAAGTGGAAAATTTTAGAAGACAGTCCAATTTTCAATCCAAAAAGAGGACTTTTCTATAAAAAGAAAACGAATGTTTAAAACAACATTTAAATTCTTACAACAACAACCAAATGTTGAAGAAAATAATTACGTTTTCAATAAAATTAGCATTTTTCATTAGTTGGCATTTCAGCAAAAAAAGATTATATTTTTGGATAAAAAAACATACGAATTAAACAAGAACGATGTATTTCGAGGAAGAAATTAAGAAGATTATTCTTGATCAAAAACAGTTGAATTAAAATAAAAGAAAACTAATTTTCTACAAAATAGTTCAATCTTTAAGCAAGTAGTTGGTGTTTCAAGTAAAAAAAAGATTTTTAGTTTAAATCAGAAACGGTTTTTGAAGATTAGATTTATTTCTGAATGTTTTCAAACATTATTGATACAAGAGAAAATTTTAATTGGATATGTTATTTTATATTCAGAAATGATTCTGTTCTTCACATTTTGCAACCACAGTATATAACTTGACAATTTTTTCAAACTTTTAAATGTATGACAAAAATGAAATTATGGTTACAGATTGAATTATTTCAAGGGATATTTCATAGTTTTTTTTAAGATTCAAAAACAATTTAAAATTTGAAAAGATTTTAAAAAATTGTGAGAAAAATGTGGATTTTTCAAGATCTTAAAATAAAATTTCGAAGCTTTTCAAGGATTTTGAAAGGTTTTTGGAAGAATTAACATTTTTTTCTAAGATTCCAGGCAAAATTTAAATTGAGTTTCTATTTTGAACAATTAATTCTAAGAAAATATTTATAACAGTTTTAAAACGTTTTATATGATTTCCTCAATTTTCGGAAAAGAATTTAGAAGATCTTGAAGTAAAATTTTTAAATTTTGCAAGATTATAAAATTGTAGAAAAAATCCAATAAGTTTAAGAGATATTTAGAAGTTATGAAATACTTTGAAAGATAACTTTAAACTGAGAAATATTTCTACAAATTAAAAACAACATTTGTATTTTCGAAGATTGCGAAGAGAATTGAAACTTTTTAAAGAATTTTGAAAGGATTCAAGAGAATTAAAAAAATGTTTTGATATTTTTAGAAAAATTTTAAATAATTTGTTATCTTACGGCCATGTGATCATATGTGCAAATGTTAATGGATGGCTAGGCTTCAAGCGGACTCAAGAAAGAAGTCGTTCATAAAATCGTCTTACAAATGAGGCAAATATGCATCGATATTCCCAGTTCAGTTCTCAATAGAGTTGCCAGAGACGTTGTGACCACATATCCAGAATCGTTCCAGGATCGGAAAAACGGAAAAGTTTACGATTCTGGATACGCGTTGTTGTATACTGCTTTATTAAATCACCGAAATTATTCAAAACTCCTGAGTATAGGGAACGTAAGACATCAAAAGCCAAGAACTACTGCTAGTAAAGCGAAGTATTTGGTTCAAGAAAAACTAGGAGCAAGAAACTGGCAACCTTTAGACCATCCAGACGAAAAAACAGATGCCTCTGTCGAGCAAAGAAGAACAGAGTTGATAAATGCTTATCAGTTATTAAAAATGGGAGAGCAAGTACCAGACGAGCTTCACGAGGGTATTCTTTCCGACCTGAGTGCATCATTCAAGTCCATAAGAGAATTTTTCAATAATTTTGAGGACCCAACGTCTCCCACTACTCTTAATACATCTTGGCCAGTACTCTTACGGAAGAAGTACATATTGGAGATGTACCGACTGCAGATGGGGCACCCGATTTTTTTTCTGCGAAACAGTTTCAATACTGACAGGCAAGCAATTTTTTCCTGTGGCTGTTCCCACAACCTAACCGCAGCAACGACATCGGATGGGGATAACGAGATAGTCAATATTATTTTCAAATATTTCAAGGAAAATGTGGGAGATTGAATAAAGGAATGTCGTGTAAGTTTCCCTTTCAAATTATGATATCTGCATATTACAGGGTGCAACAGAAAATTTTATTTTCTTATCTGCTTAAAGGTGAGCCAAACTTCTTCTGATATTACAAAAATTTTAATTCGACACAAAAAGACGAATTTTTAGATAAACAGATTCATTTCAAACCTAATAGTTGGGGTTTAAACCAAAGAGATGAATTTTTAATCAAAAGAATAATTTCCTGCCAAAAGTTATATTAAGTTCATACCGGAATTTTTGATTAAATACATTTTAATTTGAAAAATACATATTTGTTTACAAGTACTTCTTTGGTCCATTTTCTCGAAAACCGAGCTTTTCTCATTTAAAACCCCATTATGATTTGAAAATCCCGGAGGCCACCCTATTTGGGCACCAGTTTATAAAAAAATTGCTATTTTATAAAAAGCCATACCCAAATAGAAAAATTTTAGATTTTATGAAAAACTTTACTAACCTGAGCTCTTGAACTATTGGATCCTATTTGAAAAATTGCTTTCACGAGAAAGGCGTAAATTTTAGTGAGTTAGGTGAAAAAGAGTTATTTTCATTTCAGCGATTTCGAATAGGAAATAAATATACTTCAATAAAAAATTATCATAAATATTATCATATTTACCAACAAAATTAGTGAAAAGCACTAAGATGAAACAGGGAATGCCAATCAAGGTCTGCATTTTCTTCAAAATTGGAAATTCACTTACTGAGAATTTTGATAATAATCTAACAAATGAATGTTCTCTCAAATATTTTATTGTCTTTATAATAGTCGCTATCTTGTTCGTCATTCTAAATTGTTTGTATTGTTGATAAAATTTTATCTTTCAATAAAAAAGTACATACATTCAAATGCATTTAATTCCTTTTTTATGGTCGCCAACCACTATAATGATATTTTCATACCGAAATAACCTTCGGTTATTTAACTTGGTTGTCTGACGAGAAATCTCAGACGTTCTATCAAAATTATTTTACTGGACCTCTATTAAATCTTTCGTACAAGAACATTTTGATATGAAAGTATAAATAGATGGATGGAGTTGGATAAAATTTTCTCAAAGTTTAGAACACAGCACTTGATGTGTCGCAGTAAGATTTGATAGAATCTTAATGAGAATCAGTTAACGGAAAAGTATAATATTTCTTGACAGATGGAGTTAGATAAAACCTTTCAAGATTCTGGAACATAGGATTTGATACAATTCTTGTGTTCAAGTCTTCGGATGAGAAAAGGGGAGTACCTGATTTAAATGTTTTGGATGCCATTTTTTATTTAAACAAAGCTTGGACTGATGTCACAAGAAGAGGACAAACACTCCGTGGATGGTATTTCTGAAGAGTGGACTGATCTACATAAGAGATTAGGATTCACAGATGTGAACTTTAAGGATTTTGTTGATGTGGATACTAATTTAATAATTGCTACAGATGATGAGACCCGGTCCTGGCACGAAAAGGAGACTCGGCAGGAGGAGACGTCAGCCTGGCAGAAGGACACCTGGTCCTTTCTAAAAGAGGAAGCTGGGAATGAGGAGAACTGACAAGAGAAAGAGATGTGGATACTAATTTAATAATTGCTATAGAACCTGCTGACAGTGAGACCTGGTCCTTTCACAAACAGGAAGCTGGGCATTAGGAGACGTGACAGGAGGCAGAGATGTGGATACTCATTAAATCATTGCTACAGAACCTATAGACCAGGAGACCTGGTCCTTGCACGAAGAGGAGGTTCAGAAGAAGAAGACGTCAGCCTGGCAGGAGGATACATGAATCTGGCAGAAGACCTAATCCTTTCAAAAAGAGGGAGCTGGGAATCAGGAGACCTGGCAGGAGGAAGAGATGTGGATACTGATTTAATAATTGCTACATAATCTACAGCCATTGAGACATGGTCCTTTTACGAAGTATCAAAAAGAGGAAGCTGGGAATTAGGTGTCGTGAGAGGAGGAAGCGATGTGGATACCGATTTAATAATTGCTACAGCACCTTTAGACAATAAGACCTGGTCCTGATGCGAAGAGGAGGCTCGACAGGAGGAGACGTCAGCCTAGCAAGAGGATACATGAATCTGGCAGAAGGAGACCTTATCCTATCAAAAAGAGGAAGCTGGGAATTAGGAGACCTGACAGGAGGAAGAGATGTGGATACTAATTTAATAATTGCTACATAACCTACAGCCATTGAGACCTGGTCTATTGTCTGCAGTAGCATAACAGAAACTCCAACGCAATTCAATATTCAACTCAAAATCTCACATTAAAAAACATATGAATATAATAGCTTACTATTATTGAGAAGATTTTTTTACTTTGTATTGTATATCAATCATTTTATTTCGTGACACTAAAGGTCATCAATCGAAAAAGAATGGAACATGACTACGAAAATACAGTTTACAACTGACAAATATTACTTTTCGTACATTTATGACTTACTGTTACGTTTAGAATATTTTATCCAAAAAGTCGTATGCATTCCCATGACGTCATGCTAAAATACTCATTTCAAACCAACGAGGGCTTCTTGCTCTTCAGGCCTATTATTAATTGGTCAGCCACTGCCGCTTGCGAGACCGTATAGGGACCGTGGTGGGAGGTGACGGAACTGCGTCACTTGGAATATCCTAGCATGTGAGACTTGGAATAGGTAAGCCTTGGCATTGGTGCGCAAAAGTTATAATAATAGCAAGAATTCACTGTAGTTCTTTTTTGAATACAATTTAACCCTCCCACATAATTATAGTATGATATTCGTCAATAGAAGAAAACTGAATAATGTATTGATAAGGAATATGGTTCAAAGTGTAACAAGGGAATATTCTGGTGCTTCATTATAAATTATATAATAGATTCTATACTCCTTGCGTTATGGATCATAGACGTCAAGCATTATCTTCTGAGATATTTACATTCGGCAAGCTTCAAGAAAAAAATTGTATTTACTCAATTTATTAAAATGGGTATCGAAGAGTTGATGCTGTACACATGGTACATATGGCTGGAACACAGACGAAATATTGAAGCCTTGAAAATAACAACATATTGAATTTTTATTTTTATTACAAGTTACATGAAACATTTTGATCTGACTTCGGATCGCATAACTTATATTATTGTTTCACATTTTGTTGAATTAATGGTGTGCAGGTCTGTGCTTTACATCACAGAAAAAACAAAAGATAAACTTTACATCGACTTCCGACGAAAGATTCTTTGCAAAAAAAATTAACTTCACAGGATAAACTTGACACAAATATCGGTTAAACTTTCTTTTGTTTTTCCATGACAAAGACATGTATTTTGAAAGACGAGAAGTTGGCTGAAAAAAACTTTATCGCTCTAAAAAATTTCCTGCAACAAATTTTATTCTTTGTTTTTTCTGTGATTCACCACAATAAAACTCCTTTTGATTAACCGCCAGGCGCCTACTGGAGTGTCATTGACTTCTTTTTGGGTCAATCTGGTAACCTTGCCACTAGCCATGTTTATTTTTGCTCGTCTTCTACTGCTATTTTGAATAATATATATTCCAGCAAGAACTTCATGACTCACCAATATTGCAAAGACATCACCATCGGATGATGATAATACAATTTGTTCTTGAGTTGGCATTCGACCTTCTTTCATTACAATTAGTTTATTTGCAGGAAAAGTGTATTTTCGAAGTTCGAATATCCGCTTCGAATCTGTAATGGGAATGAGCCGTATAAATGTTAGTTGATCAACTCCATATCCCTTGCCGTCGCCAGAAGGAAGCCTTGTAGCTGGAGCCATGGGCCTGGCAGGAGGAGACTCAGGCTTGGCATGGACAGAACTCTCGGCATTCGGTGACCTGGATTTGGCACGAAGAAGAGAGGAGGCAGGAGGAGACCTGGTCCTGGCACGGAGAGGAGACTCGGCGCGAGGAAAAGATCTCTCAGGTGAATGATTTGTTCCAGAAGAATAACGTGATGAAGAATCAGAAGGTCGGTCAAGAGGAACATCAGGGAAGGGGTCGTTGTTTGGTAAAAAATCAAACTGCGAACTTATTTCTGCAAAAAAAAGTTGGGATTAACATTTTTCAAGTTACGTTGTTATTTCAGGAACTCATTTTTGCAAACCGATTTCCAGTTACACACCTTAACGTAACCTCAAATTGTTCCAAAATTATCAATATTCTTGAAAATTTATATTGCTATGTCGATTTAAACATTCAGCTTAATTTACAATTGTAGAGAAGTGAAAAACTTTTGTGTAAAAATACCAATTTCAGGTGAAATACTCCAAAATAAACTAAAGTTCTTTAAAAGATGGAGATTGTTATCAAATTTCTAATCGTTAAAACCTAACATTGTTTTATTCAAATAAATAGAATCCGGATATCTTCGGATAAATGTTTGTTTGCGGAAGTATTAAAAACATTTTTTAAAAGTATATATATTGTACTATTATATTCACCAATAGAACTAAGGATGATAGAGAAGGTGAAACCGAAAGTATAAACGACCCTCATCTTGTCCAAGTAGAGGAAGCACTGATTAATATATTAATTCTAGTTGTACATTTTATAGATTTATTCTACGGGCGTTATCTCACAGAGCTTGTCCTTCTGGAATATTTAGATTTCATCAGACAGCTTCATGGAAAAAAATGTATTGACAAACTTCTCGCAAGCTGATATCAAAATTATATAAACATCTACGAGGTTAGTGCGAGCGTCAATAAAAATCACTGATAACATTAAAAGGCAATATGACGTTGAAAACTACGACAAATTAAATTCAAGAATATTTCAATTCTTCTTCGAAACTTTATGATTTTATATCACAATTTTTCTTTTTCATTCTATTTTTTAGCGTCAACTACTAAAATGGAACATGTGTAATATTTTCAATATAGAGTTTTACAAGAATAGAAATGGGATTGAATGTGAATATCTTCGGACAAATTTTTATTTGCAGAAAGATTACAAAATTGAGTGATAAGACTTTTAGATGATGTGACAAACGAAAAGTTTTTTGTACAACAATCGTGGAAGCAAAAGATGAAAGCGTTAAGAATATTCTATTTTTAAATTTTTTCAAATTGCTGGTATAGAGGATTGTTTGACATTCAGAACTTCAAAACACCCAATTATTGGTCGGCGGGGACCTACTGGACTGTCAGTGACTTCTTCTTGGGTCATTTCAGTAATCTTGCCGCTTGTCATGTTTATTTTCGCCCGTTTCCTATTGCGATTATGATTCCATATATAGATTCCCATGCAAGTTTCGTAATTCTCTAATATTGAAAAGACATCACCATCGGATGTTGCTAATACAATTTGTTCTTGCGTTGGAATACGACATTTTTTCAATAAAATAAGTTTACTTGAAGGAAAAGTATATCTTTGAAGTTCAAATATCCGCTGCGAATTCGTAACGGGAATGAGCCGAATAAATGTTAGTTCTTCAAGTCCACATCCATTGCCGTCAGCGGAAGGAAGCCTTGTAGGAGGAACAATGGACCTGACAGGAGAAGACCTATACTTGGCACGAAGAGCAGTTTTGGCAGGAGGCAACCTGGTCTTGGCACGAAGAGGGTGCTCGACAGCAGGAGACCTATTTGCAGGAGGAAGATACCTCTCAGATGATTGATTTCTTTCAGGGAAATAATATAATAAAGAAAAAGAAGGTCTGCCATGAGGAATACCAGGAATAGGGTCACCATTAGGCAGACACTCAAACTGTGAACTGAACTCTGCAACACGAAAGAGGGGATTAACATTTTTTTATAATCGATTAAAACCTATTTCTCAATAATAAACACATAAGAGAAAGGGAATTGGATCCCAACAAAATCAGTTTAATTTAAATAAAGATTATGTTTGCATGCAAATCTAACAATTTAATGAGATCCTGGCAGGAGAAGAACTTGACCTGACACGATGAGCAGACTCGGCAGGAGGATACATGGACCTGGAAGGAGGATTCATGGACCTAATATTTACAAATTTTGCTCAAATTTGGAGATACATTTTTTTGGATATTTAAAAAAACTACGCATCGATGTGGGTCTCCATATATCAGCCTATGAAATTTGAGATTTTATAATAAAACCTTACCCAAACTGACCGCCAGCTCTTGAACTATGGAATTTTTTATTTGAAAAGGTAGCTGTCACGAGAAATGCGTCCATTTTACTGAGTTGGATGGAAAAGCTAATTTCATTTGAACGATTCCAAATAGAAAAAAATATACTGCAATTAAAAATACATTTTAAATATAATATATATTATTATATTTACCGATAAAATTATTTAAACCCACTAAGATGAAACAGAGAATGTGAATTAAGGTTTCCATGTTCTGAAAATAATGGAAATACACCTACTAAGAGTTTTGACAAGAATACAACCAATGCATATTCTTCCAAATGTTTCAAGAGTCGCTATCTCATCCGTCATTCCAAATTATTTGTATTTCATTAATCACTTGATAACAGTTTATCTTCCAATAATAAAAACGTACATAATTTCACATTTACGTATGTTCTTTTTATAACGACATTTTCATACAGAAATATTCAAGAATTGAATACTTAGCTCAAATGGAAATCGGAAGCCAGATAAGTTTATTAATTGAAAGTAATTCCTAGGAAAAAAATATCAATTTTTAATTAGTTTAGTGAACCGGAAAATCTTTAAGTTAGCTCAGTCCCTAATTCTGGATAATAGTAAAGTTTGATTGAATAATAAAATAAAATTGATAATTCCAAGATGTGACTTAGATAAATTTATTACAAAGTGGGCTGTTTTCTACTTATACAATATTTTTAATTTTAAAAAGTGACAAATTTTAAAAAATTGAGGAAAAACAATCGACCACAAACACGATAAGTTTCTTCTTGTCCTTTCCTTGATAGGTCCAGGTCTCGCTACCGGACAGCACAGTGGACAGCAAACATTATACATATTTCATTTTTCTTAATTGATGGTGTAGAGGATTTTGGTTTATATTCAGCACCTCAAAATTTCCTGCGATTGTGCGGCGGAGACCTATTGGAATGTCAATGACTTCTTCTTCGGTCAAAGGGGTAACTTCGCCACCTTCCATTTTCATTTTTGCCCGTTTTTTATTGCGACAATGATTCCATGTATGGATTCCGGAAAAAACGTCATAATTTTCTAATATTGCCAAAACATCACCATCAGCTGTTGATAATACTATTTGTTCTTGGGTTGGCCTATGACCTTTTTTTACCATAATTGATTTATTGGCAGGATTTTATATTTTTAACCTTGCATCGATTCCAGTTCTATCTATTTTGAACAAGCTACATCAATTTTCCCTAACTTAGCACAGCCTCTCATTATGGATAATATTAGAAGGGGTGGTTCTTTTCAATCATAACAAATTTGAACCTAAACTTTATGAAATAATAACATTAAATTAATAACTGCGAGAATTAAATTAGACAAAATTATAAAGTGGGAGGTTGAGTTCCATAAATATGATATGCCCCTGACTTTTGTGTGGGATTTGTTGGAAGCAGTAAGAAGGATATTCGTCCGGGATAATGGATTGTTATCTAATAAGAGAAAGTGAGAAGTTATCTTATTAGATAAGAAGAGACAGGACAGGTAGAGGAACCACAGGAGGGAGTGAGAGGAAATGTTGCCATTTTTTTGAAGGAGGGATGTATGGTTGATAGATTTCAAGGGATGTGAAAGCAGGGTGTGATGTGTCTATTTCATAGGATAGTAAGAGATAGCAGGTTGGATGAGTGATCTAGAGAGTACAAGAGAAGGAAGTGAGATGATAAATGTCAAGGGAGGTGGAAAGAGGGATTAATGTATCTATCTCCTAAGATAGAAAGAGATAGCGAGTCAAGCGGGTATTTCAGATTCCGATTTTCTCCTGAAAAGAATTAGGTAAGCGGAGATTCCATTCGCTAGTAAGTGGGAAATGGATGAAGTTAGTCAGTGTGTCGGCTGAAATCGCTGGTATGCCAGCTGTCTCAGCGGAAACGAGCGGGCTGATGGGCCAGCTAGCCCGTTAGCGGAGGAAAGAAGGAGGGGAGAATTGAAGTAACTAGAAAAAAATTAGTTTCATTTGATTTTTATTCGTATTCTTTATCTGATCCTGATTTTTCAGAGAGTTGAAGTTCTTATTTGTCGAAGTCTTGGTTCGTCCTCAGAAGAGGGCGACGGAGATGCGTGTCCAGGAGGCCTCTGGCTGGTTTCCCGCTGGAGGCTCTTGAAGATCGAGACAGAGAGAGAGAGAGAGAGAGAGAGACCTGAAGATTGTGTGTGCGAGTGGTTGGTCACGGCAATGGCTTGCTCGTAACAGAGGCTCCAGAACGTGGGATTTTTCGGCCCCCACCACGTTCCCATCTGGGGAAAATACATGCAAACGTAGCGTGTCGGTGAGAAGGCACTGTTAAGCGTTGCGTCGGCCTTCCTCGTGTAAAGTCGAAGACGCACGAGCACGAACCCGTGGCAGCGTGGCTTGGGCCGAGCGGAGCTCGTCCGAGGTCCGAGTCGGACGCGGCGATTCAGTTTCGTGGGCTATTAGGAGGTTTGGGTTGATTTTTGTTTTCCAGAATGACACCTGAAGGAAAGTCTTCAGGCACATGTAATGAAGTCTCGAAATATTTTGTATTATGTCTTTTAGGAACGTATAAGGGATTTTAAGATTATTGTTATAAATCATTATTATTTTTAATTTAATGTGTCGAATTAATGGAAATAAAATTGATAAAATTTTAAATTATAAAATTAAATTAATTAAAAATAATGAATAAAAATTGAAATAATTAATTAAGTTAATCGATTAAATTAGAATTAAATTAATTATAAAATTTTTAATTTTATAAAATTTTCAATTTATTACATTGATCAAATTTTTTAATGTATACTCACCTCTGATAGTTACCTTTCTTTTCATGTTATTTTAGGCTATAATCACAAATTTTGGGGATTTCAAGAGAATTCTGAATATTTTTCTTTGATGCTGCCCTGATAGGGTCAAACATGGTACAAAAAACCGTCCTGAAATTTCAAATAAAAACTGTACTCTGTATAAATTAATTTTGAACATGGAAAATATTGATACGTTTAATAAGTATTCCCAAATTTTGTTTGAATATGATACACAGTAATTTTTATGAAAAAATTCTTGTAAACAGTTGGTAATTTTTTTAATTTTATGATATTTTTGTACCATGTTTGACCTAAGGGAACAGATTTCACGGTTGAAATTATAAAAATATCTCAGTTAGTGTTTGGTTGATAAAAATATTTTTTGTTGAAATTTTTATTTTACATATCCGAAATATTGAAAAATTTTGTGAAATTTCGCCAAGAATTCTATATGAAAATTATATGTATAGAAATTACAATAAGCAAAAAAAACAGTTGAATAATGAATAGTTATTCAAATTTTTTTAGTTTGTGTACAACAATATTTTTCGTCTTCAATTATAATTTTATTGAAATTTTTCTTTCTTCTTTATTAAAAAATTTAGTGACTTGAAAATTCATTTATTTAGTTGAAATTTCATTCTTCAAAAGTTGATTTCAACTGTTTTTAATTAAAAATTCGAATTTTCCCATTGAAATAGCGATTATTACATTTTTCGTTAAAAATTCAGCTTTTTTGGGTGAAAATTCCACTGTTTAGTTAAAACTCATATTTTTTGTTGGAATATTGCTTTATATTCAGAAATATTCTAAGACCTTCGAAAATTTTTTTAAGACTCTCAGGAAAATTATATTTATACCTATAACCTTAAATATAAATAACATAAAGAATTAATAGTTGTTCGAAATTCTCATTTTGCATTACAAATTGTCTTTTGCGTCTAATTATAATTTGATTGCAATATTCTTTTTTTCTTGACTAAAAATCGTTTTTACTTGAAAGTTTATTCGTTTTCTTTAAAATTAATTTTTTCAAGTTAAATTCAACCGTTTATTATTTAAAATAATTTGTTTTTGACATAGCAATTAGCACATTTTTCGTTGAGAATTACCCTTTTTCGCCTGAAAATAAAACTATTTGGTTGAAAATGTTTTTTTTTTCAAGTTTTAATTTGAAATATTTGAAATGTTAGAAAATATTTTGGAATTTTTGTCAAGAATCCTATATAAAAATTATATTTATATAACCTTGAAATGAGCAAATTTTTTTTTTAAATAAATACTTATTTGAAATGTTGTATTTGTATTAAAAATTATTTTTTGCCTTAAATTATAATTTGGTTCAAATTATTCTTTTTTCTCAACTGTTTTAATCAAAAATTAGAATTTGTTCTCATTGAAATAGT
>CAKNXH010058199.1:42895-64899 GCA_932178445.1 Andricus quercusramuli | reverse complement strand
TGTTTCGAACCTTATGTCTATTTTGGGTCCTATGCTACATTTAGACCCTGTATCAGTTTAAGGTCCTATGTCTATTTTAGGCCCTATGCCTATTTTGGATCCTATGTCTATTTATGGTCCTAGGTATATTTTTGGTCCTGTCTATTTTGGACCCTTTGTCACATTTAGGTCCTGTATCAATTTTAGACTGTATATCTATTTTAGGCATTATGCCAATTTTGCACCCTATGTCCCTATGTGTATTTTGTGTCCTATATCTTTTTTGAGTCCTATTTCTATTTTAGGTTCTATGTCTTTTTAGGCCTTATGTGAATTCTTGACCCTATGTCTGTTTTGTGTCCTGTGTAAATTTTGAGTTCAGTTCTACATTTGGGCCCCATGTCCATTTTGGGCCCTATGTCAAATTTTGGCTCTATGTTTATTTTTGGATCTATGCCAATTTTGAGCCCTATGTCGATTTTGTGCTCTGTTAATTTTGGGTCCTATTTCAATTTTGGGCACTATATCAATTTTGGGTGCTATGCCAAATTTGCTCCCTATATACATTGGGGACCTATGTCAATTTTGGACCTTGTGCCAATTTTGGTCCCTATGTCAAATTTTGTCTCTATGTTAAGTTTGGGACCTATGCCAATTTTGAGCCCTATGTCAATTTTGGTCTCTGTTAATTTTGGGTCCTATGTCAATTTTGGGCACTATATCAATTTTGGGTTCTATGCCAAATTTGCTCCGTATGTCAATTTTGGGCTATGTATACATTGGGAATCTATGTCAATTTTGGACCTTATGCCAATTTTGGGTCTCATGTCAGTTTTTGGCCCTATGTCCATATTGGTTCGTACGACGGACGGATAGACGGACAGATGGACAAGCGATCGAAACTATAAGGGTTTCTGCGTGGGGCTATGAGACCTTAAGAATTATGTAACTTTTATGTTGCATACCTGATGATTAATTTCTATCAATTTTGTAGCTGTTTGTCAGCCAGGATATTATTCCCATCGGAAACGACACTATCCAAAATTTGCAGTTGAGCCTTGCACCACTTGTGAAATTGGAACATATCAACCAAATTATGGTCAAAATTTGTGTCTGCCTTGTCCAGAAAATACTACAACAATTAGTCGTGCTTCAAGAAATATTCAAGATTGTTTTTACCCAGTTCGAGATTTTTGCAAAGTCAATTTATGCCTGAATGGTGGAATTTGCCAAAAAGAAAATGATGGATTCAGCTGTGAATGTCCAGAGTACTTTATCGGTGAGGATTTTGTAAGAAAATTATCAGTTATCAACAATTTTATTTATTGTTCCGAATATTATTGTAGGTTCGAGGTGTGAAAAATTTCAACATCCATGCTATTCATACCCCTGTTTAAATCGTGGGGACTGTCTTTTGCTACCAAATATTACATATGCCTGTGGTTGTTATGATGGATATACTGGTCGCAATTGTGAGGTAATTATTACTATATTCATTACAAATAATTAATGGACTGCATTAGAACTATTCGTAAACAATTTGAGAAGTAATATAAATGCTACGAAGCAGTAATATAACTGTTACGTAACGGCAAAGTAACGTTTATATAACAATTATATAATGGTTATATTGACAATATATAAATGTTATATAACACTTATGTAAGCGTTAGGATCCCTTGAAAAATTAAGTTATACTGCCAGGGGGAGTAGGGTTAACGCAGAATATGACATTACATATATGGAAAATATAAATGTGAATAACAATTTTCTGAAAGGCTTGAAAAATGAAAATTAGTGATTTTATTTTACATGTAAAACATCTAAATACAGATCTCAGACTCTTGCCCCTATTGCCCTCTTTTCCTCTTTTTTAATCTTCTTTTAAGGAATTTTCCCTTTATTATTTATATTATCCATGAAGTTCGTGAATTCCACAGATTCCGTGAATTTCACGAATTTCAGGAATTTCAGGAATTCCTTGAATCCCGCGAATGCCGTGAATACCACGAATTCCGCGAATTCCACAAATTCCTTGAATGCCATGAATTCCACGAATTCCGTGAACTCTACATATTGCGTGAATTCCACGAATTCCTTGAATGCCGTGAATTCCACGAATTCCATGAACGCCGTTAATTCCACGAATGTTGTGAATTCCACTAATTCCTTGAATGCCATGATTTCCACAAATGCCGTGCATTTCCTGAATTACTTCAATTCCACGAATTCCGTGAATTCCATAAATTCCCTGAATGCCTTGAATTCCACGAATTCCGTGAACTTCACATATTGTGTGCATTCCACGAATTCCTTGAATGCCTTGAATTCCACGAATTCCGTGAACTCCACATATTGCTTGAATTCCACGAATTCCATGAATGCCTTGAATTCCAAGAATTCTGTAAATGCCTTGAATTCCATGAATTCCGTGAACTGCACATATTGCGTGAATTCCACGAATTCCTTGAATGCCTTGAATTCCACGAATTCCGTGAATTCCACATATTGCGTGAATTCCACGAATTCCTTGAATGCCGTGAATTCCACAAATGCCGTGAATTCTACGAATTTCGTGAACTCCACATACTGAAAAATTTCAACGAATTCATTGAATGCCGTGAATTCCTTGAATGCTGTGAATTCCACGAATTCTTTGAATGCCGTGAATTCCTTAAAATCCACGAATTCCATGAATGCCATGAATTCCGCGAATTTCACAAACTCCGTGCATTCCGTGAATTACTTCAATTCCACGAATTCCGTGAATCCCACGAATTCCGTGAATTCCGTGAATTACTTGAATTCCATGTATTCATTCCACTTAAAGTCTTAAAACATTCTTTCGAAGTTTCACTGTTACCGTGCGTCCCGAGACACACACATTTTTTTTATTAAAAATTTAAATACTTCGATGAAAGTTTAACTTTTTTTTCAAAAATTAATTTTTTGTTGGAGATTCAGCATTTAAGTGATTATTCAACTATTTTGTTAAAAAGTCATTTTTTGGTGTTAGTTGTAAATATTTTGTTGAACATTCGTCTTTTTGGATAGAAAATTCGTTCTTTTTGATTAAGAATTCAACTGTCTTCTAAACAATTTACCTTCTTCGATTAAAAACTGAACTATGTGGTTCAATATAGAAGTATTTTTTGCTAAAGCTTACTCTTTTTTGTATATAATTGCGACCAATTGGTTGATAATTCTCCTATTAAGTTAAAAATTCGTCCCTTTTGCTGGAAATTTCAACGAGTTCGTTGTAAATCCAACTTTTTGTTTGATAATTAACTTTGTTGTGGTTGAAAATTCAACTATTTGTTTAAAATTTTATAGTAGTATAGTAGTATGATAGTATAGTAGGTTAAAAGTTCAGCTATTTTGGTTAAAAAGTCATACTTACTACTTTTTTTAAAATACATATTTCTTTTGAAAATTAGACTATTTTATCAAAAATTCGATCTTTTTTGGTTGAAATTTAATTTTTTTAACTGAAATTCAACTATTCAATTTTTTTGTTTGAAAATTGATGTTTCTTTTGTAAATTTGTGTTTTTTGGTAGCAAATACATCTTGTTTGAAAATTTCACTGCTTTGTTGAAAGTTGAACTTCTTTGTTAAAAATTTATTTTATGTTTTAAAGATCCATCTTTTTGGTTGAAAATTATTTTTTTCTGTTGAAAATTTAAGTAGGGGAGAGTGCCCTTGGTTGGGACGGTCCTTGGTTGGGACAGCGGGGATAAATGTTATAGATTAAGCATTAAAAATCTGAAAAAATTATTTCAGTTTTCATTTATTATAAGGCATGAATGGCTAAAGTGAAAATTATTTTTGTTTAGCTTACCCCTAGATATGAACGAAAATCACTCACAGCTATCAAAAGTAAAATGTTAGGGTATCTTTCCAGTGAATTTTTATCATCTTATCAAAATATTTTTGTAAAATAAAAAATATCTGCTTGTAGGGAATTCAATTAGTTTTATATAACCATTCATGTTTTTCAAAAATACTAACACTAACTATGTGTAAAAAATTATTTTCTATGCGCACGGAATATTCCTTGGTTGGGACACCTGCATGTTCCTTGGTTGGGACACTTCGCGCATGCTCATTACATTTGATTTTGTTTTCGCTTTCGATAACAGTAGAAGAAAAATGCTGGTGAATAGCGTCGATGTTGTAAATAGCGATTGTTTATTGAGAACAACATTGAGGCAAGCTGTTCAACTTTATAAAATAATGATTATAAAAATTTCACATAAGAATATTAAGTTAACTTGGCAGAAGTCGTTTTTCTTTCAATGTATAACCTATAAAACATGCTATTACGAATGCTATATCTTTAAATAAGTGAATCGAGTAATAATTGTTCATGGAATTATGTGATTTCCACTTAAAAATAATTGTTTTCGATTATCCGACATTTTGAAGATTTGTTAACATGTTCTAGATGGACAAAAAGTCCAATTCCAAAGTTTCATATATTTTATTGTTCAAATTTTTGTAAAATTAATAAATAAATAAATATATATGTATACATATATAATACTTCTAGTTAATATCATTCTCTATATTTTAGAGTGAATAATGTCAGTTATATCAAGAACTGTTTTATTTGTTCAATATAAACTTTATGAAACTGACCAATTATACACAGCTGTAATATATTGCTGCATTTACAGAAAAATCTTTTAGATGACATATCTTGTTTCCCTCATACATTTCCTATATTTATTACTTCTTTCTAAATATTGTATCACTTTAGTTTAATCACTCATTCATAAATACACATTTTTTTGAAGTGTCCCAACCAAGGACTGACGTGTCCCAACCAAAGACCGAGTGCCCTTGGTTGGGACGTTTTCATCGATTTAAACAAATCATTCTCAAATCAACAATTTGTTTTCATATTTCATGTTATCTGTTTCTAAGTTATAGTTAAGCATCACTCTTATGTATAAGCATGCAAAATTAATTCTATTCATATATTTATCATTCTTATGAGCAAAAAACAAAAAACGTCCCAACCAAGGGCACTCTCCCCTATTCCATTAATGGTTGTAAGCTGATCGTTTTTGATAAGAAATTCAAAAACTTGTGTGAAAATGTATGTATATTGTTGTAAAATCGTTTTTTTGTTATTGAAAAATTAACTTTTCTTTATTGGAAATCAAACTACTTGATTGACAGTTGAACTACTTTCTTAAAAATGCATTTCAATAATTGAATACCCATCTATTTGGTACAAAATTTAACAATTTTGTAAAAAATAATTTTTTTGGTTAAAAATCAATTTTATCAACTGCAGATTTGACTATTACATTTTTGGTTGAAAATTCATGATTTTTAGTTTAATTCAAATATTTGGCTTAAAAATCCAACTTTTTTGTTGAAAATTCGTTTTTTTTTTTTTAGGTGAAAAGTGTATTATTTTCGTAGAAAATTGTTTGGTCTGAAATGGAAGAAGTTTTCAAAAAAGCGAGAAGTAGTTTTTGAACAGCCACTTATTCTTTACTCTCTTTTCGCTATTTACAATTCATGAAAATATCAGATGTTACACAAATGTTGCGTAACAGTGAAAAAACTGTTATGTAACGGCAATGTAACTTTAATGTAACAATTACATAACTATAATAATAACAATTGATAAAAGTTATCAAACACTTATGTAATCGATATTCTTGTTATTTTTTTTTTTTTAGTACTACGTTGACGAATGTACAGAAAATCCTTGTAAAAATGGAGGAAGCTGCAAAAGTACAGAATCAGATTTCATTTGTATTTGTAACGAGGGTTATGAAGGTGCGGTAAGATTTTGAAAATCATTACGTTTTGTGAAGAAGATTATTTTGATTGGCATCAGGCTTTATAATTTTCTGAACAAAAATTTTCTAAACAAAAAAACTTAAAAAAATAACAAAAAATGAAGATTGTTGATCTCAATGTCAATTAAAAAAAAAAACTTTTTTTTACAATTATGATACTTGGGTTAACTAAAAACGATATCTTTCGAAAAACCAGCAAAGATATGTTATTTAACTTCATTGCGTTTGTTTGAAATCTGTTTTGAAGTTATTATACGTAATTTATTTGAATTTCTTGCTCTATTTTTGTGTGTGGAGATTTTCAGGTGAATTTTGCGAGATAAAATCATCAAATTATTGTGACCCTTCACCATGTGAGGAAGGCTCCTCATGTATCGCTATAAACGGCACATGGCAGTGTTTGTGCAAACCGGGCTTCTTGGGTCGGTATTGCAATTTACTTCCTTGTGATTGGATTCCATGCCACCCTAATTCAATTTGCGTTAATATTGAACAGCCTCAAGCTACCACACTAAGTTACAGGCACGTAACATGAATTTTCTTATTTAGAACTCTGAGTAAAATTTTAAATATCACTTTTTGTATAACAATTGCATAACAGTTATGTAACAACAGTGCATGAATTTTATTACGGTTTTAAAACTCGTATTTGATTTTTGGTTAGCAAATTATGTAACAATTACATAACATATATGTAACATTTACATAACATAATTCAAACATGTATATAACATATATGCAAAATTTATATAACATATATGTAACATTTACATAACATATACGTGACATTTAGACAACATATATGAAATATATATGTAATATGTATGAAACATATATGTTACATGTGTGAAACATCATGTAACAATTATGTAAACTCTATGTAGCAATTACGTAACATACATGTAGAAATTTTGTAACGTACATGTAACACATATGTAACAATTACATAACAGTGATGTCACAAGACTGCATGAATTTGATTACAGTTTAAAAATTTGTTTTCAATTTTTAGTTGAAAAATTATGTAACAACTACATAACATATGTAACATATATATATATAACATATATGTCTAACATATATCTTAAATGCATGTTACATCTGTGTGACATTCATGTAACATATATGTCACATGTAGATGAGATTTATAAAAAATGAAATATATATGTCACATAATAAAACATATATGAAACATTTATGCAACATGTGTAAAATATATGTCACATTTATTTAACATGTGTAACATATATGTAACATTTATGTAACATATATGTGAAAATTATGTAATTTATATGAAGCAAATTAGAAATTATGTAACGTATATGTAATATATATGTTACATTTATGTAACATATATGATACATGCATGTAACATTTATGTAACAATTACGTAACAGTTATATTTTTTCAGATGTGAATGTCCCGATGGCTACACAGGAAAAGATTGCACAACAAGAATAGATTTTTGCAAAAATGTACCATGCAAAAATGGTGGAACTTGCGTTAATGGTCTTTTGAATTTTTCCTGCGAGTGTCCCCAAACTTTTACAGGACTTTATTGTGAAACTGGTAAGTGAAAATAATTAAAAAGAATATTTTTATTTTATGAAATTTAAGTTGAAGAGGAAGATATGCCAATTTATATAAAAATTATAAGGTTATAATTCATTTATAACAAAGCACTATCTTTTTGCAGAATTGTCATCAAATTATATAATGCACTTTAAAAAATCAGGAACTACCGATTATGTGAAAATGACGAGTTTAGAGAAAGATATTTCAGAGGTGGAATACATTTTTAACTGTTATTAACATTTTTGTGGGAATCGTTAATATAATTCTTGATATCAATTTTCAGTTAAGTATTTGTCTTTGGCTGCAGTCTTTGGACAAATTTAATTATGGAACTGTTTTGTCTTATGCAAATCAAATGTATGACAATGCGTTTACCCTTACTGATTATAATGGGTACGTAATTATAATTATAACTTAATAGTTAGAGGCTAGTTACATAACAGGTGAACTTATCATTTTTCGTAACCGCTTAAGCAAGTTATTGAATTGTTACATGAATATTACGTAACTGTGACATAAATGTTCTGTATAAACTATGGGGTCGTTAAAAAAACAAGGAATGCTATTTCGAACACTTTTTCCACCCCTCCCCTTCTTCTTCACAGATCATCACATAAGGCTTGAAAACACCCAGGGTGATGTCAAAAATGCAACCCCCCCCCCCCCCTTTAAGATAAAATTTTGTCTTCGATTTCATCCGATCATTGAATAGATGAACTTTTCAGCAGAAGAGACAAGATTTCAACCATATAATTGAATTTTTAATTTCAAGAGACGAATTTTTAAACAAATATTCGAATTTTCAAGCTAAAAAAACGAATTTTCTTAGAAGAAGTTGAATTTTAAACACAAATAAATGAATTTTTAACCAAAAAATATGAATTTTCAAATAAAAAAAGATTAATTTTGAATCCAATGAAGATGAATTTTTAATCCAAAAAATACGATTTTTTCAAAAAATATGTTGAATTTTCGACTCATAAAGATGAATTTCTGACCTATAAAGATAAATTTTCAACCAAATTGTCGTATCTTTAAATCAAATAACTTAAACTTCATCCAAAAGTAGTTGAATTTTTAATCCAGGAAGACGAATTTTGTAGAAGGCAGTCGAATTTTCAATACAAAAGGATGAATTTTACATCCAAAAAGGCGAATGTTTAACAAATCAGTTAAATTTCTAACGAAATAATTAATTTTTCAACAAAATTCTCTGATATTTAACAAAGTAATTAAATTGTCAACAAAATATTTCAATTTCCAACTAAAATGATGAATTATCAACAAAAAATGAATTTTTAACAAAAAGAAGTTCAACTTTCAACTACGTAGTTGAATTGTCAATCCAAAAAGACGAATTTTCAGCAAAACAGTTAAATTTCAACGAAATAATTAATTTTTTAACAATATTCTCTTATATTTAACAAAATATTTGAATTTTCAACTAAAATGATGAATCATCAACAAAAAAATGAATTTTTAACGAAGAAGTTCAACCAAGTAGTTGAATTTCTAATAGAAAAGATTAATTCTCAACGAAAAATATGATAGTTGATATTTCAATCAAAAAATTATTTTTATTTTAAATCAAAAATAGTCAACTCGAAAATATGAATTTTTACCCAAAAAGTGAATTTTGAACTTAATATTATGAATTTTCTACAAAATAATAGAATTTTCACCTAAACAAGACGAATTTTCAAGAAAGCAGTTGAATTTTCAACCCAAATATTTGAATTTTAAACTGAAAATTATCAATTGTTAACCAAAAATGGAATAGTTAAATTTGCAGTTGATGACATTGTTTTTCAATAAAAGAAAACAAAAATTTTCTACAAAATAGTTCAATTTTCAACCAAACAGATTGATCCTCCACTAATAAAATGAATTTTTAACAAAAGAATTTAAGTTTTAATCAAGTATAGTTGAATTTTCAATCAAGAAGATTAATTTTCGAATAAAAAAACAAATTATTTTACAACAATACACGTACATTTTCATGCAAAATTGTTGAATTTTCCAGTAAAGATGAACTAATAAAATAAATTTTTAACAAATAAGTTCAACTTTAAATCAAGCAGTTACATTTTCAATCAAGAAGATTTATTTCCTAACCAAAAAGACGAATCTACAACAAAATACATAAATTTTCACTAATAATGGAATAGTTAAATTTTCAACCAATAATGGAATAGTTGAAGTTTCAGTTAAGAAAATGAATTTTAAGTTGAGAAAATTAATTTCCAACTTGAAAATACTAAATTCTCAACTAAGTCAAATCATCAACCATATATTAGAATTTGCAATTAGAAGAGATGGATTCCGAACCCAAAATAGAATAGTAGAGTTTTTATTTGGAAAGAATGAGCTTTTGAAGAAAAAAGGGTAAGTACTCCGATCATTTAAAAATTTTACAGGAATCTAATGAAAATTTTGTTATTATCTTGGAACTCGATTTTTTCCGAAAATTTTTGGAAAATCCTGCAAAATTAAAAAAATTACATCAGAATCTTCCTAATTCTTTTTTGAACATTTTTTAAATATTTTTGTAAAATAATTTTTCAATCGAAATTTATTATTAGTTCTTCTAAGAATTTCGATAAAAATTTTTGATCCTTTCGTTACCTTTCAAAATGCTTAAAGAAATCTTTTCAATTTTGAAATTATTTTGGAATCTTTTCAAAGCTTCTAAACATATATCTTAAACTCCATAGAATTTTTTCTAAATTAATAATTTTTCAATTGTTATTTATTAATCGAAAAAATTTTTAAATCTTCTTGAATATTCTCTTGAATATAATTTTTCAACATAAAAAGATCATTTTAAATTTTCTCAGCAATCTTAAGAAATTTTGTTTATTCGCTTAAAACCTTTAAAGATCCTTAAAACGCTTCAAAATTTTATTTCGAAATTTTCAAAAATCTACATTTAGTTTATTTAAAAATCTTTTCAAGTTTTAAATTAAGTTTGGATATTTTCAAAACTTCTAAATATCTCTTAAACTAAATCAAATTTTTTCCAAATTGATAATTGTATAATTGTTATTCAAGCATCAAAATCCAATAATTTCACTAACATATTAAAAATTGATTTAAATAGAACTATTAACTTTTGTAATGATAGAAGTTTGAACACATTATCTTGATAAAATATAACCACTGAGATAGCTGCAACCCAATTCAGCAGAAAAAATAGTTCCTGAAGGAAAAAGATGAATTTTTCAATTTGTTTCTAATATTAATATTAACAATGAGAATATTCAACATTTATATTTTTCTGCAGCTATTTATAATAATTTAGAATTAATTCGAAAGTTGTTTGATAAAAAAAAACAATACTTCAAAAAAAATACAATTTGTTTCTCAGAAAGTTTATAATAATGGTAATTGTTGACTAATGGTTATTTTCTTTCCTAAATCTTCTTTTCTTAGAAGAAAAAATGTAATATTCGTAAAAGTATTGTTTGTAAACATTTTATATTTTTTTGTTTTAAATTTGTACATTTCTAAAATAAACCACCAGTATTTGAGACATAATTTTAAGTACGATTTCCTAATATTTCAACTTTTGTGAAATCTTGTGAATAATTTTTTCAAATTTTTGTAATTTTCTATACTACTTTACATCAAATTAAAAATGTTAAAAAAATTAAAAAAAAAAAAATTACCCAAATTAAAAAAAATGTAAAATCCTGTAGTTTTATGTAATACCTTGTAGATTTTTAAACAAAGTAAAACAAATATATTAATAAAAAATTATACACATTTTTGAATTGTAGAAACTTATCCTTTACTGTTATTTTTTTCACTTTTCTACAAGAATATTAAAAAAGATGAGCTATTTGTATTTAATTGTATTTTTCTGTTCAATTTCGATAATTATTGTACAGAAAAGTACATGTTTTAACAAAAATTATAGTTGTCGAAATGTGGTACTATCTTGCACAAATTTTTCCCATCAGGGTTTCTTGAAAACGAGAGAAAAAATAGGAGTTCTTTAAAAAAGGGAAAAGTGGGGAATATAGGGGAAAGAGTGTGAAGGAAGTATTTAGATGTTTTACGTGTGAAATAAAATCACTAATTTCAATTTTTTCAAGCATTTCAAAAACTTTGTGTTCACATTTATATTTTCCATGTGTGATACCATATTCTCGGTTACCTCCCCCCCCCATGTCATAAATCGTCACAAAACCGGCAACCCATTGGCAGTGTGACGTGTTTTTTAACGTCCCCTATTATGTAACTGTAACATAACTATTGTGTAACTATTACGTAACTATTATATAACCGCTATGTAACTATTGTGTATCTGTTACATAACTGCTATGCAACTATTACGTAACTGTTCCATAACTTACATATAACTACTAAAATAGCACAAAATCTAAAAATAAAAATATATCTTGATTTTTTTTCAAGATTCGTTTTGTATATAAATGGGGAAAATACCATCACAGATATCACAGCAAACGACGGTTATTGGCACTTCTTGTGTGTGACGTGGGAGAGCCAATTTGGCACATGGAACGTTTACGTTGATGGAAGTCTCAAAGATAATGGCACTTCACTGTCAAATAGAAATAAAATAAAAGGTTCTGAAATATTGATCAAACTTTTTTTATATCGTTAAAAACATTTATAAAAATAACTAATAATGAATACAAAATATTTTGCTTATCAGGCAATGGAATATTGATAGTGGGTCAAGAACAAGACAAATTCGGCGGAGATTTTTCTGAGTCAGAATCTTTTATTGGAAAAATAGCTTTATTAAATATCTGGGATTCGGTTTTGGATAGTAAAACTATTCAGACTTTTAGCTCTTCCTGTGAACATTATTTTGGATCTTTATTTGCCTGGGTTCGAATGCAGGAGAACATTCATGGCAATATCGAGGTATTAAATAATTAATAATTAAAGTAATACTCACTAAATTATTGATTATTACTCTGAGAAAATAATCAACATATAAATAAAACTTTCTGTGAGCAACTATCTTAATTAGTTCAATTACATTGTAATTAATATTATTTATCCAATATTATACATTATTTTTTCAGATTTTAGAAAGTCCATTTTGCCAAGGTTGTCCTTCATTAAAGGTTCCATTTAGAGGAAATTTGAGCATGAGTGAAGATAAATTGGAAGCGACTTACACCTGTGATGTTGGTTACCTTGTAAAAATTGGACGAATTGAGCAAAAAAGTTTGAAAAGAAAATGCCTTTTGCAAGGCCAGTGGGAGGGACATTACACGCCGACTTGTACCAGTGAGTTTTTATTTATTTTTCAACTAAATTTTTATTTCAGTTATTAGGTTTCGTAGCCCCGAGACCCTTATAGTTTCGATCCAGGGAGGGGAAGTGAAGGTAAGTGAGAAGACATTATGGGAGAGGGAGTGGGGAAAATGAGGGATGGCGAAGTCGGGGAAATTATAGGAGAAGAAGTAGGGAAAAGTATGGGAGAATTAGGGGAATTAAGGGGAAATTATGGGATAAAAAGTAGGGTGAGTGAGGGGAAAAAAGGGGAAAATGAGTAGAACTGATGGAAAATGAGGGAAAATGAGGGAAAATGAGAGGAGGTGAAGTAGAGAAAGTGAGGAAAGTGGAAATGAGGCGTAATGAGGAGGAATGAGGATGGGGGAGGGGGAGATTCGAACGACTCAATTAACGTCTTGATAGCCGACGAAACCCTTCTTTGCAGACGCTGAATTTTAAATTATTTCACTAATTAAAAATTAATTATATTAAATTTTCTTTAGGGGTAAAATGTGGATTTCCTGGATATTTTCCAAGAGGTTTCATAAAGGGGAGATCGTACTTCTTTGGGGACGAAATCCACTACTTTTGTAACGAGGGTTACGAGTTGAGAGGAAATCTTCACAGAACTTGTAATGCTGATGGAAAATGGAGTAGTCAACAGCCATTCTGCATTGGTATTTATTAAAATAATTAATAATCAAATTAATTGGAATTAATTACTTCATAATAATTTATCATTTCAAGGTTATTTAAAATCCGAAGAACTAGAAATAAAAAATTAATTCATTGATAAAAAAAAATTTCAACAGGAGTGACGTGTAAAAATCTACTGGCTCCCGAACATGGAGATATTGAATATATAATCGAAGAACACGAAAGGGACGATACAACAGTTCTCCAGGTATTCTTATCAATATCCTTTTTTTTAATATGAATTTTAAAAATAAAAAAATATGAAAGCTATACAAATTATTAGTGATTTATATTTTTAGGTGGGGCAGCAATTGGAATTTAAATGCGATTCTGGATTTCGGTTGGTTGGGGAAAAGATTTTAACGTGTTTGGAATCTGGAATCTGGGACCATGATATTCCCATCTGCAGTACATTGGGTTGTTCCTCTCCAAAAATGTACGACATTTTATATGCAAAAAAATTGTATCAATGCTAAATTATTGCTACATGAAATGTTATATAACTGTTACATGCATGTCACATTCATTTTATATAACTGTTACATACGTGTTATCTGAATGTTACATCCATGTTATGTAAATGCTATATAACTGTTACATATATGTTACGTAAATGTTATATAATGGTTACATATATGTTTAGTCAATATTATATAACTCGCAAACAAATTTTACGTAAATTTTTCATAGCTGACATTCACGTGTTACGTTGAAGTCATATAACTGTTAGATAAATGCGATGTGAATTTTACATTATGTAACATTTATATTGAATTAATGATGCATTATGTAAGATTCATGTTGAATTAATTTTAGTGCCGGTTTATCTATTAGACAAAAGTAGGAAAATTCCTAGGGATGCAACGCTGTAGGGGGCGCCACAAAGTGTGTGTGTGGGGGGGGGGGGGAATAAAAAAAGGAGGTTCAAAATGAGTTTCAGATTTTAATTCTTGGCCGATTTGAGATTTTTTTTTTAATTCTACATTTTAAAAGTTGATTTGTTCTTAAGGTTGAATAAATATAATTTTGTTGGGATTCCTTATAAAATACAAAAAGATTTTTGATGATTTCAAATATGTTAAATCCAAATTTCAACTAAAAAGTTAATTTTTAACTCAATAGTTGAATTTTCAATAAAAAATATGAATTTCTAACGAAAAATGTAATACGTAATTGATATTTCAACTGAAAAAGATTTTTATTTCAAATCAAAAACAGTTGAACTTATCCAAAAAAGATGAATTTTCAACAAAATATTTGAATATTCAACCAAAAAAAAAAATCGAATTTCAGCCAGATGTATTTTTAACCAAAAAATATATTTTTTACAGAAGGAGACGAATTTTCTACAGAATACTTTCATTCTTTAACACGAATATATGGATTTTGAACTAAAAAGTTACTTTGAAACGAAATAGTTGAACTTTGAATTAAATAGATAAATTTTTTACCAAGAAGATTACTTCATACTGAAAAGACGATTTTTGGAGAAAATAGTTACATTTACAATCCAAGAGATAAATTTTAAGCTAAAATGATGAATCTTCGAACAAAAAATGAATTTTCAACAAAATAGTTCCACTTTTAACCAAGTAGTTGAACTTTTAACTAAAAAGATGAATCCTGAACGAAGAATTTAATATTTGATATTTAAACTAAAAAATATAATAATTTTGAATAAAAAAGGGTGAAATTCAGAAAATAGTAATCCAAAGAAGATTAATTTTAAACCAAGCAGGTGCATTATTAAACAAAAAAGATGCAATTTCTACAAAAAGAGATGAATTTTCAAAAATAGTTAAAGAGAACTCATATTATTCCTAAAATAACTCATATTATTCCTAAAATTTAGAAAAATCTTTAAAATTTTTCCAGGAATCTTAAGAAAAGTTTTTTGTTTTCTTGATACCATTCAAAATTCTTAAAAAGTTTCGAAATTTTTGTACGAAACCTTCAAGAATCCACATTTGGGTTTCAATTTTTTTAAATCTTTTCAAAACTTCTAAATCCTTCAAATATGTATTTTAAAATGATTTGAATTTTTCCTAATATTGTTTTGAAATTCTGCAAAATAAAAAAAATTGTTTAAAACCCTTCTTGCTTCTTTTTTGACAATTCTGGGAATCTTTTGAAATTTTTAAAAATCTTTTTAAATATTCTGTTAAAATTAATTTTTCAAACTATAAACTCATTTAAAAAAATCTAGAAATCTTAAGCAGTTTTTCTATTGTCTAGGTGCCTTTCAACATTCTTGAAAAGTTTCAAAATTTTTTATTAAAAATCTTGAGAAATCTACATTTTGTTTGAAATTTCTTGAAATTAATTTTTCAAAATAAAAAATTAGTAGAAATTTTACCTTTAATTTTAAAAAATTTTGCTTCAAGTTTTAAATTAATTTTGAATCTATTTAAAATTTTAAGTAGCCCTCTTTTAAAATCATTCGAATTTTTCCAAAATTGTTCAAACATTTACAAATTTTTAAAAAATTGCCCTGAAATCAGAGAGATTTGGGTTGACATTGTTAGAGATCATTTGAAATTTCATTTTTCAAAATAAATAATCATTTGAAATTCCCCCAGGAATCGTGAGGAAATTTTGTATTATCTTGAATTCTTTCAAAATTCTCCAAAAGCTTCGTTTTTTCGTCATCTTCAAAAATCAACATATTATTTCAATTTTCCTGAAATATTTTCTAGATTAAAATTATTTCCGAATCTTTCACAAAAATTTAAAAGCTTCGAAATATCTTAGAAAATAACTCAAAGTTTTTCTAAAATCGGTTCAAATCCTTCAAATTTCCAGCTTCGTTTTTGAAGTATTTTGCATATCTTCGAAACTTAAGATTATTCTTTTAAAATAAAATTCAAATCATTTTACATTTCTCAGAAATCTCATTGTGGGTACGAGTAATTATTTGTTTTTAATTTTCATTCATATCGCCTCCAAATTTGTTCAAATCCACAAATAAATTAATTCTTTTTTTAAATACTATTTAGAGATTCCGCAAGCCCCATGAAGATTAACACGTTTTTCCCATAAGAAAAAAATACGTTTTAGTAAATTTTATTCATAATCGTCAAAATTAGGTATTGAGTTGACCCTCAAAATCTCTCTCCACATTTATCCATAGAATACGAATAATCAATTACTTTTTGAATCTCACACCCATAAGTCTGTTTCACAGGGTCCCAAAAAAACCCCATAAGTGAAAAATTTGCTAGTTTTTGGCGCTAACTATTATTTTTTAGGTTTCTTTCAGAGAATATTGTTTGAATATATAAAATATTACTATATGCTGATAATAAGATGTTTAAATAAATTGTTTAAACAATTTATTATTGTTTATAGTGATTTTCTTTCAGAATAGAGTTAGAAAGTTGCGGTTTTCTCTGAATTGTTCGCCTGATTTTCACATTTTCAGTTAGAGCGTAACAATAATCAATTAAATATAACATTAGTAATTGTTTAAACAATTTATTATTGATAGCAATATTCTTTTAGAAAAATGCTAGAAAGTTGCACTTTTTTCTAAAATTCTTCACATTTGGTCCGCTTTTAAATTTTACTGAAGTAATAATAAATTTAAGTTGATAAAAATAATTGGTTCAACAATTTATTATAGTTCATAACTATCTTCTCTTGGAGTTGTATTAGAAAGTTGCAGATTTTTCTGAAATTTTCAGATTTTCATTGACTTTGGAGTTCTCATTAACTACTTCAAGGATTATTATTGTTTATTTATCGTTTGTTCATAACTCGAAAGTCAAAGCAAAATTTAAAATTTCTGAAAAAATCGCCATTCAAGAGAAGATAGTAACCACAACGTTCTACCATTAATTAAAGAGAATATAATTAAAAATAAGAAGGAATTGTTCAAACAATTATGTTTATTAACTCGAAAAACTTATTACCTCACTTTAGTTGAAAAGTGGACCAGAAGTGGAAAATTTTAGAAAAAACCGGAACTTTCTAGACTTATTCGAAGAGAATATTATTATAGATAATAAATTGTTCGAACAATTATTTCTGTTAAATTTAATTGAATATTGCCTCGCTCTAACTAAAAAGTTGAAAATCAGTTCAAAAATTCGGAAAAACCGCGACTTTCTAACTCTATTTTGAGAGAAAATTGCTAAAGACAAAAAAAATTTTAGTCAATTTATGTGAACATCTAATTATTATTATAAAGTTGTATTTAATGTTATTGTGGATTTGAACAAAGGGAGTGGCGACATGCAAAAAAAAAAAAAAATTCGGATACATTTTTGGACTACCCTAACGTGGACGCGCGTTCTCCGGAATCTGCGGATTTCTTTTCAGAAATAGAATTATTTCTTAATATTAAATTTAACAATTTTGTTTGATTCGATAATTTCCCAATTAAAAACTTTCCAGGATAGATCATGGATACATTTCAACCAATTTTTCCACTTCCAACGAAAACCAAACGGAAAAAAATACATCTGCATATTTTTCTGGAGACATCGCAGGATTTTCCTGTTATCCTGGATTTAAATTTCAATCCAACCAGAATCTTCTAGGAGAATTTAGACTTCAATGTTCTAGCACAGGTTCCTGGACAGGATTTGTTCCAGATTGCGTCTCCCTACAATGTCCCTGGCCAAAACTACTTAAAAATGGAAAAATACTTCTCCATTTAGAAAATCAGACCATTATGGAAATTCCAGAAAAAAATTCCCTAAATTCGTCTTCAAATTCAAGTGAAATGAATATAATTAATGAAGGGAATGAATTATTTCCACCTGGAGCTAAAATCTCTTTAAATTGTGAAAAGGGGTACAAGAATGTTGGGGATAGTTTCAGAATTTGCACTTCAAACGAAACTTGGACAAACGAAGATTCCTTTTGTGAAATTAGAAACTGCTCTTTGGAAAATCACCCAATTGTGGATTTATTAAATGATCTTGGAAAAGAAATTAAATTAGAATCAGATTCGGAAATCGATGAATGGAAAATGGGAAGAAAATTGAAAGGAAGTTTAGGCAATTTTGAATTATTTTTTGAGGGGAGTATTTCTGGGGATAAAATTATTTTTGTCTGTCGAAATAGGACTTCTTTTAGGGGAAGAGATTCTGGAATTTTGGAAATGAGGTGGAAATGTGAAGATGGGAGGTGGGAATTTGAAAGTGGAGATATTGAAGAAAATGGGGCAAAAATATTATTTCGGGAAAGTGGAAAAAATATTTGTGAGTCGATAAAATGTCATCGACCAAATGTAAGTTTGGACATTTTTCATTTAATCAATTTTAGTTACTTTCACTTATTTTATTAACAAATACATTTTTCAGATCCCAAACAATGGTTACATTATTAATGAAAATCCAGAGGATTTAGAAAAAACGTTTGACGTTGATGACATTATAAGTTTTAAGTGTCGTCAAGGCTACTTTCTTAAAGGCTCTGAAACCTCAAGATGTCTTTCAAATGGTTCTTGGTCGGAAATTCCAGTTTGCCAATGTAAGATTTAGTAAAGAAAATTTTCAGATAAATTTTGAGAGGAATATTTGTCGGAAGAATGTTTTTATAAATTTATAGAAATAGATTATTTAAATTCAATCTTTTTAAATTGTAGATGAATTTATTAAGAATAATTTTTTCAGCTATTGTCTGTGGAAAACCAATATTACCACCTCATGCAAAAATTAAATATGAGAATTATACACCAGATGAATACGTTTTTGGAAATATGGTGACGTATCAATGCATTCCTGGATATCGAACTTTTGGGCAAGTTTCTGTAAGATGTTTGGCAAATGGAAAATGGTCAAAAATGCACGGAAAATGTTCCAGTAAGTAACACACTTGTTACATAGCCCTTATATGACTGTGACATAATCCTTACATAACCTTGATGTATCTGTTATTGAACCGTAACATAATTGTTACATAAACGTAACATAACTGCTACATAACCGTAACAAAACTTACATAACAGTAACATAACCGTTACATAATCGCAACATAACTGTTACATAACCGTAACATAACTGTTACATGACCGTAACAAAACTGTTACATAACCATCACATAACTGTTAAATAACCGTAACATAAATGTTCCACAACCGTGACGTTACTGTTACACAACTGTAACATAACTGTTACATAACCGTAACACAACTGTGACATAGCCGTAACACAACTGTTACATAACCGTAACGTAACTGTCCAACAATCGTAACGTAACTGTTTCATAACCGTAACATAACTGTTACACAACCGTAACATAACTATTGCATAACTGTAACATAACTGTAACATAACTATTACATTACTGTAACATAACTGCTACATAACCGTAACATAAGTGTTACATAGCCGTATCATAACTGTAGCATAGCCGTGAAATAACTGTCAAATAACATAGCAATTATCAAAATTATTCTCTTTTCAGAAATTTCTTGTGGAAAACCAGAAATTCCATCAGGAATTTCAATCCATGGAAGTTCCTATCTTTTTCAAGACCAACTGATTTACGCTTGTCCGGAAGATAAAAAAAGCGGATTGATTATTTGTCAGAATGATGGAAAATGGAGCGAGCCTCCCAAATGTGACATTGACTGATCGAAATAAAAATAACATGAGAAAGTTTGACCTAAAATAATTAGATATGGAAAAAAATGTTGAAAAAAATCAAATTTTGTAAGAAAAGTGAAATAAGCCTTATTTAAAACACTTTCGTTTTTTCATCTTTTTTTTATATAACGAATACCTTATTGCAACCTAATATATATATATATATATATATATATATTAGGGTGGTCCAAAAATTCGACTTTCGATTTTTGGTGATAAAACCCCCCCCATTTTGTTCGTTTTCCGGAAAAAGGAATTCCGTAATTTTTTTTTTTTATTCAACGTTAACCCGTGCCCCCGGCCTTTTGAAATTAACATGGGGTTTTAAATGGGAAAAGCTCGATTTTCAAAAAAATGGAAAAAAGAAGTACTTGTTATTCATTTTTTGGCAATTAAAGTATTGTCACCTCTTAAGGAGTATTCAAGGAATGATTTCCACCCAATAGCTTTTAATTTTTACACACCCGAACCCCTTTAATTGTGCCCGGAAAAGACCCCAAAAAATGCAAAATAGCAGTTTTCTATCAAATTCATGCTAAAGACGGTATTTTTGAAAAAATTTTCAACATGAATTATTTTTAATCGATAGGTGAAGAGTTTTAAAGTATATTTTGAATAATTTTAAATTGTTTAAACAATTAGTATTTGTTTAAACAATTTTTTTCCCCTGTAAATCGTGAAAAGTTATTATCTTTCGGAATAAATCGTACAAAGTTGATGAATGTCAAGAGTAGTAGTTCTTGTTTAACTTATTTGGTAATTATTTAAACAATTTTCATTTGTTTAAACAATTTTTTCTCCCTAAAATCGTAAAAAGTTAAAATTTGCTGAAAATAATGACACAATTAAAGAATGTTGGAAGCAATACATTTTTGAAGGATGTTTGGTAATTATTTAAATAATTTTGATTTGTTTGAACAATTTTTTCCCCCTGTGAAGCGTGAAAAATTATTACTTTCTGGAATTAATGACACAATTAAAGGAATTTAAGAGTAATGTTTTTTTCTATGGAATATTCGGCAATTTTTAAAATAATTTTTATTTCTTTAAACAATTTTTGTTTGTTTAAAAAATTTTTTCTCTGCAAATGGAGAAAATTTATTCTTTTCTGCAATTAATGACACAATTAACGAATTTTAGGAATAATATTTTTTTGCTTAAGATATTTTGAATTTATTTGAACAATTTATAATCATTAATAATCATTAATATAGAACATTTTTGCAGTCTGTTATAAGTAGTTATTTTTTCAGATTTTCAACGAATATGATCTGAATTAATAACTACTCATAACAGACTGCAAAAATTGTTTATCTTAATGATTATTAATGATCATTAATTGTTTAAATAATTTAAAATATCTTAAGCAAAAAGATGTTATTCTTAAAATTCGTTAATTGTGTTATTCATTGCTGAAAAGAATAAATTTTCTCGATTGGCAAAGAAAAAAATTTTTAAACAAACAAAAATTGTTTAAACAAATAAAAATTATTTTAAAAATTGCTGAATATTCTATAGAAAAAAATATTACTCTTAAATTCCTTTAATTGTGTCATTAATTCTAGAAAGCAATAATTTTTCACGCTTCACAGGGGGAAAAAATTGTTCAAACAAATCAAAATTGTTTAAATAATTACCAAAATCCTTCAAAAATGTATTGCTTTCAACATTCTTTAATTGTGTCATTATTTTCAGCAAATAATAACTTTTTACGATTTTAGGGGAAAAAAATTGTTTAAACAAATGAAAATTGTTTAAATAATTACCAAATTAGTTAAACAAGAACTACTACTCTTGACATTCATCAACTTTGTACGATTTATTCCGAAAGATAATAACTTTTCACGACTTACAGGAGAAAAAAATGTTTAAACAAATGCTAATTGTTTAAACAATTTCAAATTATTTAAAATATACTTTAAAACTCGTCACTTATCGATTAAAAATAATTCATGTTGAAAATTTTTTCAAAAATACCGTCTTTAGCATGAATTTGATAGAAAACTTGCTATTTTGCATTTTTTGGGGCCTTTTCCGGGCACAATTAAAGGGGTTCAGGTGTGTAAAAATTAAAAGCTATT
>CAKNXH010058199.1:0-28967 GCA_932178445.1 Andricus quercusramuli | reverse complement strand
TATATATATATATATATATATATATATATATATATAATAAATAATTTGGTAGAGAATATAACTAGTTGGTAAAAAATTGAACTTTTGTATAAAATTGGTATTTTCGGCTCAACATTTTCACAATTTGGTAAAAAATTTTAAGTATTTGTTCGAAAATTGATGTATTTTGTGCAAAATTCGCCTTTTCTGGTAGAAAATAAAGTTTTTGGTTGAAAATGTGATCGTATTGTAGAAATGAAAAAAATATAAACTAAAAAACTTATCAAATAAAATGTTGACCAACATCACATCCAATGTTCAAACTATTTAGTTCAAAATGTATGTAATGTGTTGAAAATTCGTATTTTCTGATAAAAAATTCATCTTCTTGGTTGGAAATTCAACTATTTAGTTAAAAATTTAAGTATTTTGTTAAGAGAATAGGGGAAACGAAGGGGATTAGGGTAAAGACTGTGATCTCTGAATTTAGTTAGGGGAATTTAAACCCTAAATCTTGAATATTTGAATGTTGATAAATTGTTTCTTACCGAATCTCAATTCACAGATTTGCGCATCCTTCTTTTTAAGTTTCTCGCAGATTTTATCTGCTGGCATTGACCAAGAAAGAGGTTTGCTAATATCTCCTAAAGTTCCAGTGGCAGATTCTGCAAGGCCTCCGAGGTAGTAACACTAAATTAAAATGAAATCAGAAAATAACCTTTCATTTCTTCGAAAATCGATTAAAAATCATAATCTTTTATTTTGTACTTACAAATCTATTTTCTTTTGACTTGCTTCCTTTACAGAATGTTTTGAATCTCGTTTCAATCGTTTTTGTATCTTGCTTATCCTCGTCTGTCAACGTTGCTGCGAATTTGTTCAAGGTGGCCACACAAACTAAAAAAAGGAAAAGATTAATAATAAATATGTTTGAAAATCTCTAAATTAAGAATAAATTAACATTTGACCGGTGTATAAAATTGGATCTTTTTAAATAAAAAATCTTTCAATTTTCGAGAAATTAAAATTTTGTAGTTAGAAATTTTTATTGACTGAAGGGGAAACGCTGTTCCTACGCAAATATATTTTACACACAAAATGTTGTACATTAATTATACTGGTTGTATTTCTCTTATACTAAATATTGTCTACACAAAACATTAAAAGCCGTAAATCAATCAATACATAAATAAATAAAGTAGAAATCTAATAAATAAATAATAATAGTCAATAAATCAAAGTAGATGCTACATTCAATGAAATAATTATTCTTTTTATTTAAATATTGTTTCTTCTCTATGGAAAATATACTGGGTAAATATAGTTATAACCCAGAAATATTCTAAATGAAAATATTAGGTTGTAAAACTTTTTCTATACAAAACAGATTTTACACAAATTATTTACCACGGGGAATATAAAAGCAGACTTCTCACTGAAAGTTGATTTTTTTTTTAATAGTAATTTCATTTTTGGTTCAGAATTCATCTCCTTCGGTTAAAAATTCTGCTAGTTCGTTGAAAATTTAATTATTTTGTTAAAAATTGTACTGTTTTGTTAAAAATTCAACTATTTTGTTAAAAATTCAACTTTTTGTCGAAAATTCAACTACTAGTTAAAAGTTGAACTACTTTAATAAAAATCAATTTTATTGGTTAGAAATGTAACAATTAATCTTTTTCATTTGAAAATTTATCTATTCCATTTTGACTGAAAATCGATGATTTTTAATTAAAAAATTCAACTACTATTAAATTTTTCGCTGAGAATTCATCTCTTTTGGTTGAAAATTGTACTACTTTCTTAAAAATTCATTTCATTGGTGGAAAATGTAATTATGTTGTTGAAAACTGATATTATTTGGTTGAAAATTAACTTTTTTGTTGAAAATTATTATTTTTAGCTTAAAAATTAAACTGGTTTGTTGAGAATTCGCAGGTTTGGCTTGAAAATTCAGCAATTTGGTTGACATTTTTTTTCTCTTTTGATTGAAAAATCTTTCTTGGTTGAAAATTAGTATGTTTTCTTGAATTCAAATGTTTTTGATTTTTGGTTGAATTTAACTGTTGTTGATTTAAAATTAAACTCTTCTTTGGATAAAAGTTGAAATCCTTTGCTTAATATTTATTTTTTGTTGAAAATTTATCAATTTAGATAAAAATTCATCTCTTTGGTTGAAAATTTGACTATTTTGTTGGATTTTTTTTGTTAATTAATTTTGAAACTGAAAATTTAAGTATTCCATTTTTGGTTGAATATTTATCTCTTTTATTTGAAAATTCATCTTTTCGAGTTGAAAATTCAACTAATTTGTTGAAAAACTATCTTTGTGGGTTAACTATTTTTAAAATTTATTTATTTTGTTGAAAATTCAACAATTTTCTTCAAAAGTCATCCTTTTTTTGGTCGAAAATTTAACTGTTTTTTTTTTTAATGTTCGTCCTTTTCGAATGGAAATTAAACTATCTTCTTAAAAATCATCTTCAACCAAATCAACGATTTGGTTGAATAGTCATTTTTGTATGTTGAAAATTCAACTATTTGGTTAAAATTCGACTAATTTGTTGAAAATTCGTCTCTTTTGCTTCAAAGTTAATTTTGTTCAAATTCAACCTTTTGGTTGAAAACTCGTCTCTTTTGCTTTAAAGTTCAACTATTTGACTGTAAATACAAATGTTTGGTATAAAATTAATATTCTTTGTTTGTATATATAGAAACACTTTAAAAAATAATTTTCAGCATTAAATATTCGTTTTTTTTTGTTGAAAATTCATTTTTCTAACTGAAAATTTGAGTATTCCGCATAAAGATTTATCAGGTTTTGTTGAAAATTTATTTTTTTTATGTTGAAAATTCAATCATTCGGTTAAAAATACGATTATTTTGATCAAAATTCGTCCTGTTGGCTTGAAAGTCCAACTGTTTGATCGCGAATACAAATGTTTGGTCTAAAATTAATATTCTTCGTTTGTATCTATAGAAACACTAAAAAAAATTTCAGCGTTGAATATTCGTTTTTTTTTTTTTGTTGAAAATTAATTTTTTCAATTGAAAATTTAAGTATTCCACATAAAGATCGATTATATTCTTTGAACATTCATATATTTGGTTTATTCTTTTTGATTGAGAACTGATATTTTTGGTTACAAATGTTATTATTCGATTGAAAATATAATTATTTTGTTAAAAAATGTAATCATGTTGGTTAAAAATTCATATCTTTGTTTGAAAATCCAACTATTTTTGGTTGATAGTTCATTCTTTCTGGTTGAGAACTAATATTTTTTGGTTAAAAATTTTCTTATTTGATTGAAAATATAATTATTTTGTTGAAAAATGCAACAATTTTATTAGTAATTTTCCTTATTTGAAAAATCTACCGTTTTGTTTTAAAAAACTATCTTTTTGGGTTGAAAATCCAATCATTTGCTTGAAAATGTACTTTTTGGCTGAGAAATCATTTTTTCAGGTTTAAAAGTCAAATTTTTTCTCAAACATTTATGTTTTTAGGTTGAAAATTCAACTATGTGGTTAAAAATGCAACTATTTTGTTAAAAGGTACTTCAGTCGAAAATTCAACTGCTTTTTTGGAAATTCTTCTTTTTGGATAGAAAATTCATCTCTTTGCATTGAAAATTTATTTTTTGGCAGAAAAGTCATATTTTTGGGGTGAAAATTGATCTTTTCGGTTTTAAAATTCAAATTTTTTTTCAAACATTCGATTTTTCAGCTAAAAAATTATGCTTGGATTAAAAGTTCAACAATTTTGTTGAAAATGCAATATATTTCGACTTGAAATCGTTTCATATTTAATTCAATATGGTACATTCACAATATAAACATTAATTTTATTTAAAGAATGTTCTCCCCTATTATCGTGAATAATTTGTGTGAAATTTATTCTCTTTACGAAAAGTTTTATACATAATATTTACGTAAAAAGTATTTTATTTACTGTTTAAGAATATTCTGCATTTTTTGAAAGGAAGTGTCTTCGTGTACCGAAATTTCGGTACAAACATGGGAGTCTACACAAAAATAAGGCTATTTTTACCAGAAGGTTTCGAGATTATTCTGTAATTTTCTAAAATGATCTTTTTTTTACTACATTTTTTAAATTAATTAATTTCTTATGTTAGATTTTGCCGATTACTGGTCAAATATTTTTCTGGGAAAACAAAAAAAATCTGCCACGGCCCGGATTTGAGCCGGGAACGCCTCTATTCAAATCCGGGCCGTGGCAGATTTTTTTATTTCTAAAATTATCTCAAAATCCTAGACCAGTGTAATTTTTACCTTATGGAATTTTATTCAATGCTTAGTATTTAACATTTAAATCATATTCAAAATAAAGTCAGTATTCTTTGAGTAAAATATATTTTGTGTAAAATATAATCATTATGAATGGGTGCTACTCGACTTTGAATTCGAATTTTTTTAATTAGAATTTTGGATGCATGAAAATCAAAATTCAAATCAGTATCGAAACGTTTTCAAAGTTCGGGAGGATTACAATTTCACGCTCTTCCAGACTGAGAATAATTTTTATTTTTTTTTTAATGAAACCCATCATAATACAAAAATTAATAATTTTTTATCTGAAAATAATTAATTAAAATAATTCTAACTTACCTTCACAATCCCCTTCTCTCAGAGCAGAAACGCCACAATAACCAGCAATTGCCAAAAATAGGAATAAAAATGGCTTCATTTTTCTGTTTTTGAAACAAAAATAAAAGATTGGATTAATAATTTTTTCTATTAAATAACTACAGATGTAAGATATTTTTCGAGCAGAAGGGAAATGCATGAATCGACAAAAAGCAGAAAACTAAAATTGAGAGGTTAGCTTATTGTAATTTTTTTAAAGACAATCTAAAGAGTGGGATTATTGAAAATAAAATAAAAATCTAGAAATATTATTGGGAAAATATGGATAACAGTGCTATGTAAACAAAATAAATTAAAAATAAAGATTTTCTTGAATTTTGTTTACGTGGAAAGGGAACGCAAATAAAAATGGAGTTTGGTAGAATACCGTTTTAAAAAACACACGAATCTCTGGAATATTATTGATCAATTAAATTTCAATTTACACGTGATAATAAAACCGCAAAAATTTGCCGAAATGTTCTTTATACCAGGAAGTTTCAACGTTTTTTGTGGGTGTTCCAGTGAACGGCAACTTTATACACGTTGGATTCTGTCAAAAGCCCGGAATCCCAGCTGGCGCGCTGTGATTGGTTCTTCCCGGTGGAATCATAAGATGATGACATTTCGATCGTTGATTGGTTGGTTCGTTAACACGTGGCGCGAAAATTCAATTTTTACACATGTTTTACAGTTTACTGACACAGAAATTCAATATGAAATTTATTTTGTTTCTAGGTTTGAACAAGTTGTCTAAAATTCTAAAGACTTCTTGTTGGATAAATAAATGAATGATCAAATAGCGCTTATGATAGTGATAAAATTTAACTATAGACATTTTCTAAATAAATTCATTAAAAATGGGACCGTTCAAAATCTACCATCGCCAGTCGGGGGAAGGAGATTAGTTGGAAATTAATTTTCTCCCCTGAAAATTTAACTAATCTATTTTGGGCTGACAAATGATTGTTTTTGGTTGAGGATTCAACTATTAAATTTTTCATTGTAAATTCACTTTTTTTTCGTTGAAAATTTAACTACTTTAAAAGTAGAAATTCGTTTTATAGGTTCGAAATTTAACAATTTTGTTGTGAACTATTGTTAAAAATTAATTTTCTTGCCTGAAAACTTATCTAATCCATTTTTGACTGAAAATTTATTGTTTTTAGTTGAAAATTCAACTATTACATTCTTAATTGTGAATTCGTATTTTTTAATTTTTTTTCCAATTCATCTTCTTGGTTGATAGTTTAACTGTGTAAAGTTTTAAATTCATATTTTTGGTTCAAGATTGAACTATTTTGTTGTAAATTAATTTTTTTCACTGAAAATTTAACCATTCTATTTTTGGTTGAAAAAAATTTTTTTGTAGTTGAATTTTAATTTTCTTGTCTGAAAACTTGACTAATTCATTTTTGGCTAAAAATGTATCATTGAACTCTAACATTTTTCATTGTAAATACATCATCATCTTCTTTTAATTTTTGCAAATTCAACTACTTGGTTGGTAGTTTATCTACTTTAAAGGTAAAAATTCATGTTATTTCTACAAGATTGAACAATTTTCTTTTTTCATCATTTTTTTGTGTAAAAATTTAACCACTTGCTTGATAGTTTATTTACTTTAAAGGTAAAAATTCATTGTATTTGTTTACCATTGAAGAATTTTATTGGAAATTAATTTTTTTCACTGAAGATTTAACTATTCTATTTTTGGTTCTAAATTCATTTTTTTTTTAATTGAAATTTAATTTTCTTGTCTGAAGACTTAACTGATCCATTTTTGGCTAAAAATTGATCGCTTTTACTTGGAAACTCAACTATTACATTTTTCATTATAAATTCATCTTTTATCTTTGAAAATTTAATTACTTTCAAGGTAAAAGTTCATTTTATTCGTACAAGATTGAACTATTTTGTTGAAAATTCTTTTTTCTTTTTTTTTGTTGATAATTGTGTTTTTTCACTGAAAATGTAACCATTATATTTTAGGTTGAAAACACGTTTGTTTTTTTTTAGTTGAAAATTTATTTCCTTGCTAGAAATTCATTGTCAGCTAAAAATTGTTCTTTTTTAGTTGAAAATTCAACTATAACATTTTCGATTGTAAATTCATCTTTTTTTTTTTTTTTGAAAATTCAATCATTCTATTGTTGGTTGGATATTCGTTTTTTCAGTTGAAAATTAATTTTCTTGCCTGAAAATTCAAATATTTAACTACTTTGAAGGTAAAAATTCATTTGATTGGTTAAAAATTTTACTATTTTCTTGAAGATGCGTTTTTTTTTGTTAAAAATTAATTTTTTTCTCTGAAAATTTAACTATTTTATTTTTGGTTGAAAATTCTTTTTATAAGTTAAAAATTAATTTTCTTGTCTAAAACCTTAACAAATCCATTTTATTATTACATTGTTGATTGTAAATTCTTCTTTTTCGTTGATAGTTTAACTTTTTAAAGGTGAAAAATTATTTTATGGGTTCCAGATTGAACTATTTTGTTGAAAATTCTTCATTTTTGGTTGAAAATTCGTTTTTTCTTGATTGATAATTAATTTGTCTTGCTAGTAGGCTTAGCTAATCCATTTTTGGCTATGAATTGATAGTTTTCAGTTGAAAATTCAATTTTCAATTAATTTTTCTTCATGAAAAATTAACCATTCTATTTTTGGTTCAAAATTCTATTTTTTTTTTTTTAGTTAAGAATTAATTTTCTTGCCTGAAAATCTAACTAATTCATTTATGGCTGAAAATTGATAGTTTTTAGTTGAAAATTCAACTATTAAATTTTTCACTGTAAATTCATATTTTTTCGTTGATAGTTTAACTAGTCTAAAGGTAAATATTCATTTTATTGGTACAAGATTGAACTATTTTGTTGAAAATTCGTTTTTGTTTTAGATGGCAATTACATTTTTTAAATGAAAATTTAATTGTTCTATTTTTGGCTTAAAATTCGTTTCTTATTCCAGTTGAAAATTGATTTTATCATCTGAAAACTTAACTAATCAATTTTTTGCTGAAAATTGATCGGTTTTAGTTGAAAATCCAACTATTACATTTTTCAGTGTAAATTCATATTTTTTCGTTAAATATTTAACTACTTTAAAGAAAATAAAAAATTAATTTTATTGGTTTAAGAATTAACTACTATGTTGAAAATTCGTTTTTTTTTGTTAAAAATTAATTTGTTTTACTGAAAATTTAAAATAATGTATTTTCGGTTAAAAATTAACTTTTTAATTGAAAATTAAATTTGTTTACTGAAAATTTAACTGATCCATTTTTTACTGAAAATGGATAGTTCTTAGTTGAAAATTTAACTATTGCATTGTTCATTGTAAATTCACCTTTTTTGTCATTGTGAATTTAACCACTTTAAGGGTAAAAATTAATTTAATTGGTTTAAGATTGAACTAGTTTGTTGAAAAATCGTTTTGTTTTTGTTGAAAATTAATTTTTTCCAGTGAAAATTTAACTATTCTACTTTTGGTTGAAAATTAATAGTTCTTAGTTGAAAATTCAACTATTAAATTTTTCAATGAGAATTCATCTTTTTTGTTTGAAAATTCAACTACTTATTTGAAAGTTGATCTACTTTGTTGAGCATTAATTTTATTTGTTAGAGAATTAAATATTTTGTTGAAAATTAGTTTTTTTTTTGTTAAAAAATGAAAATTAATTTTTTTACCTGAAAAATTAACTATTCTATTTTTGGTTCACAAAATCAGTTTTTCTGGAAATTAAATGTTTTTAGTTGAAAATTCAACTAATAAATTTTTCATTGTAAATTCATCTTTTTTCGTTGATAGTTTAACTACTTTAAAGGTAAACAATTATTTTATTGGTTCAAGATTGAACTATTTATTTGAAAATTATCAAATTCTTTAATGAGAATTCATTTGTTACATTCTCATCAGAGCAGGTATTAAATTTTTTTTAAATGTGACCCCCTCCGTTTTTGTAAAATGTCGACGTTTTGTCTGCCTGTGCGCACGATAAATTTCGAAAGAATTGACAGACTGGATTGGCCTTTCGTATAATCTCAAACTGCCCTAAAATGAAGGTCAAGTTCGTTAGGCATACATTTTGGATAAAAAATCAAAAAGTGAGAGCATTTTCAAAATTTTTGAGACCACTTTTGTTTCAGAATTTGAAAATTCTATGTACACTTGTTCATAGGATTTAAAAATACGAACAATTTATCTTCGTGACTTTTTTCTATTCGAAACAAATTACCAAAGTTACAGTATTTACAAAATTCGAAAAAAAACGAAAATGAAAATTTAAAGCCAAACAACGCACGATATGAAAAAAGTCAAGATGACATTTGAAAGCAAAAAATTTAATTTTTGGATAAACGACACAAACTATGAAAAAAAATGAATTCTCAGAAGCTGCTTATCTAAAAAAGAGCTCACAAATTTGTCATCAATAATTTTTCGATACGTCTCGTAGTTTTTGTTTCAATCGTAAAAAATAACATTAAATATAATAGATAGGGATAGGGTTACCCATTTCACCCGGAACGCGATCCCAAAACACATACAGTGAATACTTAAAATACTTAAATCGACTAAACGGGCGTCCTCGTAGTGACGGTGAACTTTTCTTTGCGATTGAACATTCTTTTACGGATATAACCAAAGCCTTTGGGATTCCAGGTAAGATCGTGTTCATCCATCGCCTGGCGATGGATGGCACAGTAAACAGTGAACACAGTGAATAATAAATCGACTAAACGGGCGTCCTCGTAGTGACGGCGAACTTTTTTTGTGATTGAACATTCTTTTACATTCTTTATCGAAATTCGATTAGAACTCTCAATTTTCTCGTAGTGATTCGAGTAATAGTGAAAGTGCAAGTACAATAAAATAGTGCGTATGGCGAATCCATCAAAACTGAACGGCCAATGGCTGCAAGCACCCAGGACTACGCGTAGCACGCGAATGAAGGCAGAAACAAAGATCCAAACTACGGAGCGAAGATCAACATAGGGAGAATATAAATTCCCCAAAATCAACAATCAGTAACAACACTGGGACTCCTCTATCGAACCAGTTTGAAAATCTAGCTAACAACGATGACATGGACTGCTCTGAAAGTAAAGAAAAAGCAAACATCAACACGAAACAAACAACATCCAAACAGGAAACAGAAGACATGGGATCGCCGAGACAAAAAGTGGCTAAGCCGTCACCGATCGTCATCACTGACCCGGATACAATCAACACTGAAAGATTAAAAATCTACAACGAGGTTAAAGCAGTTACGAGGAATCTCTTCATGAAAATTTCACAGAAAACTCTCACAATCTATCCAAACGGATCAGAGGATCATGAATTAATCAAAGACTTTCTACAAAAGTCTAAAATATCGTTCCACACATACGATATCAAATCAGCAAAGGATAAGAAACTAGTTCTCAAAGGTCTACCGAGAATAAGCACAGATGACATCATAGCTGAACTTGCAGAATTGGGACACAAACCAAAATCGGTGGTAATGATGAAAATCAAGCAAGATAGACCACAGGAATATCTACCATACCTAGTCTACTACGATTGCACAACTACATCTACGCAACTCCAAGAGGCCCGCAACATCAAAGTACTGAACTACACAAGAATTAGGTGGGACCATTATAAAAATCCACGAGAAATTACACAGTGTCATAATTGCCAGCAATTTGGACACGGCACAAGAAATTGCTTAAACAAGACAAAATGTGTTAAGTGCAGCAAAGAACACGCATCCTCAAATCGTGATAAGGATACAGAAACAAAACCGACATGTGCAAATTGGGGGGGGGGGATCATCAGGCTAATCACTACACATGCCCAAAGTATGAAGAACGCCTGCAGAAAATTAAGCGACTGCGGCTTAAATTAACACATCGCACACAAACACAAGTGGAGGCCAAAAACCAGCAACGCACGCAACCAGTGCACAGAAACCAGATCAATTTTCCAGAGCTGCCAAGGAAAACACAGACAGCAACAGTGACAGCAGCTAAAGAAATCGACAGAAGGCTGGAAAAAAGCAGAACTCCAAGTAGTTACAGCGCCACACTTCAAAAAACACAACGAGTAACACTTCCTCCATCGCAGCCACCACCAGAATCCGAAGAGCAACAATAATTCCACGAATTTCTTTCGGTATGTAAGGCACTTCAACAAAAATTTAATATTGGAGAACTGTTAAGCCTAGTTAAAGGTCTTCAATATGAACTTACAAATAATCCAGATCCGGTAGATCAGGGAATTATATTTTCAGAATATATAACTTTATTTGGAAATTTTAGTAAACAGCAATAAACTAGTTATAGGTCATTTGAATGCCAATGGTATTCTACAAAAGCAAAGGGAGATGAGGCACTTTCTCGATAAACACAAAATAGATATTTTTCTCATTAATGAAACAAAACTTAGAGATAAACTCAATTTTAATACTCCAGGTTTTACAACTATTAGAAAAGATAGAAACGGCATTACAACAGGTGGGGGAGTTGCTATTTTAGTGAAGCAAAGTATTAAATACACAGAGATAGATTATTCAACTAAGACAATCGAAGCGGTTGGGATTAAGCTTGAAAATAGTATTTCAATAGTATCAGTATATGCACAAAATCAAAGCTTAGAAATAACAGACTTAGATAAAATATTTAATAATACTGGGAAAGTAATGGCTGTAGGAGACTTTAATGCAAAACATAGTCACTGGCTCTACAACAAAAGTAACAAAAATGGTAAAACAATTTATAAGTATGTCAACAACAATTATTTATCAATCCGATCTCCAGACAACCCTACGCTTTATCCATACACATAACACATTGCCAAGTATAGTCGACATAGGAATAATTAAAGACATAAATGCAACAATTGACATAGAGACAATTGACGAACTAGATTCAGAGCATCTACCAATTCTAATAACAATACGAAATTCACCACACGCCTGCGAAGAGCGTACTTATTTGAATTACAAAAAAGCTGAATGGAAAAAATTTAGAGATTATATCCACACAAATCTAACTATTATATCTAAACTCGAAACAATTGAATCAATAGACAGTGCAGTTGAAAACTTAACAACCCTGATAAATAATGCAATATCTGAGACAATTCCAAAATGTACATTAAAATGCCTAGCAAGAAGCCTACCTCTCCCCGTGGAAATTAAAGAATTGATTAAAGAACGTAATAGAATACGTAAAGCTTATCAAAAAAGTAAAAGCGATTATTTTAGAAAAATAAAAAATAGCTTATCAAATTTAATAAAAGGTAAAATTGAAGAATTTTATAACTTACATTGGAATAAAAAACTTAAGTTAAGGATAATAGTCTCTGGAAAACAGCAAAAACCTTTACTAAACCTTACTCTGGAAAAATAACAAAATTGCATGGACTGAACGGCCTAATATTTAGTGATATAGGGAAAGCAAATGCCCTTGCAGAGCAATTTGAGAAAGTGCATCATCTCACAGCAGACATGGGGGATGAAGAGACTGATATAGAAGTCAATAATAATTTTAGGGATTTAGAAAGAACTGATGTAGACAATGATACTATAGACCTAACTACTCCCAAGGAAATTGTAAAAGCGATAAAACATACGTCTCCTAAAAAAGCCCCTGGACCAGATGGTATACAGAACATAGTGCTAAAAAACCTACCAAGCAAAGCATTAGTACAAATCACTTATATTTTTAACACCTGTTTCAAGCTATCGTATTATCCAAATGAATGGAAGATCGCTAATGTGCTCGCGTTTCATAAAACGGGTAAAGATAAACTGTGCCCGCAAAATTACAGACCGATCAGCTTGTTACCCACTTTAGGTAAAATTTTTGAAATTTTAATTCTAAATAGAATAAAACAGCACGAATCAATTAATAATCTGTTCATTCCGGAGCAATTTGGTTTTAGAGAAAAACATAATACCGTGCAACAACTAGCACGTCTCACTAACGATATTTCTATCAACTTCAATAAAAATAAATCTACTGCAGCAGTTTTGCTTGATATTGAAAAAGCTTTCGATACCGCCTGGCACAGAGGCTTAATATATAAATTAGGAAAACTAGATCTTCCTGTCTATATTATTAAGATACTCATTAGCTATCTAAGAAATAGAAGATTTTGCGTAGTTTACGATAAACAACAATCAGACTTTAAAAATATAGTAGCAGGTGTACCGCAAGGCTCCATATTAGGGCCAATATTATTTATATATTACATTAATGACATTCCAAAACATAAAGATACCAAAATAGCGATTTTTGCGGACGACACTGCAATCTACGCTTCCTCGTGGAAGAAATATATGGCCGTAAGATACTTGCAACGACATTTAGATGAGCTTATGATGTATTACCATAGGTGGAAACTTAAAATTAATGCGAATAAAACTGAATTTATTATATTTAGCAAAAAACCCAAAGAAGAAGGTGAAGATAGTATTACCATTGTGATAAATGATGTAATTATAGAACTTAAGAAAACAGTTAAATATCTAGGTGTGATACTAGATTATAAGCTACTCTACCTGAATCATATTATCGAAGCACGTAAAAAATGATCAAAAATGATTAGTGTTCTGTATAGCTTAATCAATAGGAGAAGCTCACTTAGCGTTAAAAATAAGCTCATATTGCACAAGACTTCCGTCAAGCCAGTATTACTGTATGCTGTACCTGTATGGAGCAGTGCTATAAAATCACGACTACAGAAATTACAAAGTTTCGAAAATAAAATTTTAAGACGTATTGCGAATGGAAGTCCTAGAACTAGAAATATCGACATCAAGCAAAAACTAGACATTGACGATATCACGTTACAAATACTAGACGTAACATATAAATTTTATAACTTCCAACTCAATCATTCGAAAGCACTTGAGAATATTAAACTATATAACAAGGACACTGCTCCATTTAAACTGAAATATAGACTTTCATTTTCCATGATAACATAAATTCCCAGGCGGAAATATTATATATATAGTTTATATATAGTGTGAAGTATTATATATAATAATCATTTATTTTATATAAAGAATGTATAAAACAAATGAATATTATATATAATACTTCACACTATATATGAACTATATATAATATTTTCGCCTGGGTTATATTTTATCAAATGTTACGCTCTACAACTATTTAAAAAATTATACCTTTTATATACACTCAGAGAAAGGATTCAGTTGATTCAACAAAACAGTTTGTTCAACCTAATTTGTTTGTTGGAACTTAAAAATTTGGTCAGCGCAAAAAAACCTTTGGTTATTTTTAAAAAACACAACAAATTTATTTGGTCAATTCAAAGCAATTATTTATTTGAGCATGTTTAGTTGATTCAAGAAAATAAATGTGTTTAGCGGAATATCTTATTTATTAGAAAACGATTTGGTTGATGTAAAAAAATAATTTGTTTGATTCCACCAAATACATCCATTGACTATACTAAACACACCGAAACAGATGATGTCAGCCCACGCCAGTGACCACTTTGCATGTCAAAAATTTTCTCATCGTCCGCCGTGTCGCGAATTAGTAAGAAAATAAGTGATGCGAACACATTGACACTAACAATGTCGAAGTTTTTCAAAAACTTTGGTCTGAAACATGTAAAACATTTTGAACGTAAGTACAACTTTCAGTTCGCAGGATTCACACAGTGATGCTAATAGACCGCGACTTTTCCAACTGCGCAAGCGTCGCGTTGGAAGGGGAAAGTTTCGTCATTGGCCGAAATACGCGCGCTTATTTTAAATGCTTCAAATTCATTTTTACTTTTAAGTCCAGAAATTATAATAATTTATGTTAATATGGTTCATATATGTTACTGCAATAACTATAAAATTCATGATAATACAGCATTTTATTATTGTTACTAAGGGAAATGTAATTTAATAAAATGTCCGATTAAAATATCAAAGTTTGTCTAAAAATCGTTAATGAACTGTCCTGAAGTTCAAATTTTTCAAATTTGATAAATCAATTTTGTGGTTTGCAATTCAACTATTCCAGTCGAAGATTAATAATTTGAGTTAGAAATTCATCGCATTGTTTGAATATGTGAAGATTTTTTTTCAATTAGTTTTTTTTTGTTAAAAATTTGCTTCAAACTTAAAATGTATTTATTCCAATTCAATATTCCATCATTTTATTTGAAAATTTATCTCTTTCTTTTAACACTAATTTTTTGAATTGAAAATTTAACCATTCAATTTTTAGTTGAAAAATGACCTTTTTAAATTGAAAATTAATCTATTATGGTGGAAATTTTTACTTGAAAAGTTAGGAATCTGAAGCAATTTGAATTTAATTTAATATAGTACTGTATACATATTCCGAGTGAAATGTTAAAAAAATGCGTAATATTTGAATAGATCCGTACCATGTACAATTATACTTGGAAAAACCTGTTACCGAATCTTTTATTTGATAGAGTATTCATAGAGAGAAAAACTTTATTAGAAACAATGTGATAAAAAACATTTTGAAGGTCTCATATGAAACTTTTAAGTTAATAGAATCTTGTAAAGATTTGCATTATAAGTCATAGTATAGTATAAGAGCCGTGCATTAAACGTTGTATCTTGAGGAAGGAAAACATACGCAAAAATACAGTGAACTTTACCTAACTGTAACAGCTGATTGAGAACATGTGAAGAACGTTAGTCAAAATAATATATTTTTTCTTTCAAATTTGAAAATTTTGAACTTTGGGGCGATTAATTTACTATATTTTCAGACAAACTTCATATTACAATGAGATTTTTTACTGGGATATTAAGTACATTACATTTTCCATAGTAATAATAATAAAATACTGTATTATCAGGGTTCTTATAGTTATTGTAGTAATATATGTGAACCATATTAACATAAATTATCATAATATCTCGACTTGAAAATAAAACTAGCATTATTCCTTATTTTTAGTCCGTCACCATATTTGTGTAAATTTGAAGCATTTAAAAGAAGCGCGCGTATTACGGCCAATAACGTGGCTTTCCCTTCCAACGCAACGCTTGCGCAGTTGAAAAAGTCGCGGTCTATTAGCATCACTGGATTCACATGTGCAGGTATACAGGCAATCTAACCTCGAAATTCACATGTGATTAAAGAACCCCACACAAGTGTATGGAGAAAGTTTTTCGGTCAAATTGGGCGAGAGTTCGGTTTTCTAATACTGCAGGTTATCCTCATCAAACGTTTTTTATCAAAAGCTTTTGTCCTAGAATACAATTAGTAGTTGAAAGTCAAGATCTAGATGCATTTTGATCGAACGAAACTACGAAAATATTTGTTTGGATTAACCAAAATATTTAGTTAGATTAATAAAAATATTTATTACAATCAACCAAAATATTTATCACAATCAAAGAAACTTTATTAACCGAAAAATTTGTTTGAATCAACCAAGAATTTGATTGACCATATAGCAATGTATTTATTTGTTTGTTTCAACCAAATTTTTTTAGAATCAACCAAACTTTTTTCTGAGTGTATTTTGTTCAATGTACATAGAAACTAGCTGTAAGTTACTTTAAGTTAAGATAAGTAAATCAAAGAAAGGTATTAATGGGAATTTTTTAACACATAACAAATGTAAACATGTATGTACAGATTAATAATGAATAAAGAAGGTTTTAAAAGCAAAAAAAAGCAAGCATTAATGCTTATTTCTTTTGCACAGACGGAGACCCAAAACCAACTTCTCCGTAGGACTGTCAAAGGACATATTTACGTCTCAACCACCAAACAAAGGGCGATATAGCAGAAAATACATTATTCCGACAAAAGAGCAACTTCGCTGAATTGAAACTTCTATAAACTCTGTTCTTATATTCACTCTGAGATTTATATACGATTATTTCTAGTAGTCGAATGTTGTATTTCCACAATTTAACAAAACCTTATGTCTACACATTTAATTATTTTCGTAATTAAAGAAAATATCTCATTTGATTAATGGAGATAAATAGTTATGATAAATTTTTAGCTTCAGCACAACAACTTGATTACCCAACTCAAAGGAAAAGAGATTGTAATTTAATAGAATCGAAAAAATCACTTGAGCCTTTGTTTTATCACCTTCCATTAGTTATTTCTTCAATATACAATTATACAATGCGTTGAACAAACATAAGGGATCAATTCTGAACTCAGTGAACTATTAAATACAGCAATAAGTCATTTTATTTACATTTTGGAATGTTCCAAACAAAACATACAATAATTGGTCTAGTCAGATTGATGAATTTATATGATTTTTCCCAATCCTTCTTTTCAGTCAATGGCAAAGTTCGAAAGAAAATTAATTACTCAGACAAGCTGTTCAAGTGACCAGTGATTACACTACATGCGGCTTTGACAGACAACAGCAAGCAAAGCTTTTATGTTTTCATCAAGGGAGACGAAAACTTCTATGAAGGGAGGATTGAAAAGGGCTATTTCGTTTGGTTTCCTGCTTTGGCTTCGATAACTTCTCTCAAATAAAGATTAGCAGAAAGTTAAAACAGAACTAGATGCACACGAACTCATTCCACTTGGAGTACGGCTGACCACGCATGCATCTCATCACTGAGAGCTGCACGCCGGACGAGTAGATGCATAATGAGTGTGTAGGATGACCTCACATTCCACGATGGCCGTAGTGAGAAAATGGCACTCCAACAAAATGGCAATTAAGATGCAGGCCGGTCGAGCCGACCACAACATTTAAAAGAAAATAACAATCAAAAACCCCATTTGAAGCTTGATTTGGATGGTGATAGAAGAAGATCAAGTGGACTCAAAGCTTTATTGGCCAACTGACTCCTTTCCTCAGAGTGTCCTACCATTTTCCAAACTTTACCATAAAAACAGTGAGCAGCAATCACAAATATTTATAAGAGATGAATTTGTGATGCAGCTTGATCCAATTAAAAACATGTTTCCACTACTTCTTTTTCATAGAGTTCTGTCTTTCATGTTCAAAATTTTGTTCGGTTACATGTCTCAAGATGATTGATTTAGTTCACCTTGCTATCTAGGATTAAACGCAGGTATTTAACTGAGTGTGAGACCATCAGCCTCTTACCACGGAATGCAGGGGCGTCAACTTTTGATACTTTGTACTTTCTCGTAAAAATGACCAGTCTGAATTTTCCGGATGTATCGAGAGCCCTGAATTGTCATATCAGATCTCTATGATGGGCAGTTCGACCTTGTAAAACCCATGAACGTTTCCAGATGAGCCCCGCTGATAAGGATTACAAATTCATCCGTGTATTCGTTGGTATAATACCTTTCGTTATTAAGCCAACGAAGAAGGCTGTCCACTAAAATGCACCACAGAAGAGGTAACAGGACACCCTCCTACGGGCATACCCTTAGTGTTACTACCATGACTAGGACTTCGCTCCATCTAGCTTCGAGTTTTCGGTGTAGCTGCTTCCTGTCCAGCTTACTAGCTGGTCTAGCACGACAAACCTTAAAGCCTTTTGACAGACGACTTCTGGAGGGGTATTGCTGAAGGCACCCTCTATTTCCAAGAAGATCCCTACAACATAACCTCCTTGTTCAAGCTGCTGCTCGAATTTTGCAACGGTAACATGGAGCGCAGTTTCTAAGAGCAGCCCGTCTGAAACGCGTGCTGATCTTTGTGCAGCGAGGAGGCTAGAATTACCTCATCCACGATTTATCTCCCGACCAGTTTCTCTAGCCTCCTTGGAATGAAGGACGTTAAACTGATTAACCGGAAATTTTAGGCAGCAATGTAGCCCTCCTTTCCAGGTTTAGGAATGAAGGCAGCTCTGCAGTCCTTCTATGCCGATGGCACTTGTTAAAGGGCAGTGCTTGCCCTGAATAGTTTCGTCAGTTGTGGGACGAAGATGTCATGCCCCTTTCTTAGAGCATTGGGTAAACTCCATTCGCCCACGGTGACTTAAAGGGGCAGAAAGACCCAATGGCTTATTTCACCTTCTTAATATCAACGATCATGGCAGCGAAAAAGGGAAAATTGGGAAAAGACTTTCATCAGGTGATACAGTGTTTATTCCTCGTCTCCGGCAAACTCGCCATTATCGAGCCTTATAAGCCCGAGGCGAGTCTCCGGATTTTTTTCCAGGATCTTGTGGAGTCTCGTTGTAACCAGAATGTTGTTAGATTCCTCGCAAAAGCCCCTCCTATCTTCCTGTTTGTAGATTCGTATGTTTTTGTTGTATAAATACTGAGCCTTCTTCTAGATGTCCCAGTCTGAAGGCATTATAGTTTTGTTTGTCCTGTTGTACAATGCACTAGTCTTTTTACGGTGTTTCTCCTGGTGGGTATTTCGCCATTCTGCTTCTTTCCTAGTCTTGATTGTACTTATAGTGCAATTGTTCTCATATGATGTAATCGTAGCCCTTTGCTAAAAATCCGTGGGGGGAATCCCACAAGCCTACCTTTGAGTTTCTCTTTATATAAGTCACAAAGTGTATTCGTGGGGTTTCTGATATGTGAAATCGCCAGTTTTTCTACGGCTAACTGGAAGCAGATATATTTTCGGGCCGAGAGAGTATCCTCGTTGTAGATTTTCCAGTCCACTATCTTGCTCCTCAGTTCTTTCGAGCATATAGTCAAATCGAGAACCTTATTCCTGCTTTTAATCCGTGATGTGAGAGAATCACCTCGATTAGGGATCTCCAGCTCAGTACCCGCTAGGTATTCAATTAAATCTCTTCTGCCGTTGATGTTTGTGCTCCCGAACACTGTAATTAGAGCCTCGACCTCTCTAGGAGGTGGGGTCCAACAACGTCGCCCGACAAATTAGCCGAGGCGATATACACCTCTGGTCTTTCTCTGCTTCTGCCTCTGAGTTTCATCTTAATAACGGTGTGGTCCCTGTAGCAGAGTTTAGGAAGCAAAGTCGCATCCATACCCTTGACGGCTATGCATGTCCTTGGTGCTTTTTCGCGTGCCTCCTTTAATATGAAGCCACCCTTTTGTAAGCCGCTAATCATTTCCCCGTAGAAACCGTGTTCGTGGATTAGGGCAATGCCTATCTGCATCATCACCATACGGATGGTTAGAACCACCGAGGCACCTTTGTTGTGCTGCAAATTTATCTGCATCTTTGAGATTCCCATCTCAGCAATTATTTCGGGAGGTCTCTTGGAGTCCTTTCTCCTCTTGCCCATAGACCACACAGGTGAAGTAGCTCCAGATGATGCTGCGATTCCTAAGGCCCCTTTTGAGTAAGGCCCCTTGGCTGCTGCGAGAGCCGCTTTGTGCGGACTTTCGATTTCGGGACACCGTTATGGGTTTTCCTCTCTTCAGAGAGCAAAGTAATGTTTCCTTTACTTGCAGAAACTGTCGGTGACCTCGTTATTTTCGACTGTTTTGTTTTTGTAGGTCATGTTGGTTCTATCAGTAGTTAGCGAAATAAAGAACACCCCGTGCAGAGCCTCGCTTGCATGAGTGGGTCTACACTCTACATACTAAGTGATTCGACTGGATATCCCAAAGTCTCCGTTAAGACCCCTCCTTTCTGACTCTTACGTGTTCGCCTCGACTGAGGGGGGCGTGTAGGGTTGTTCAATGCTTAGGTAACACTGGTGCCATTCAGTCCTCGACATGGCGATCACATTATGGTTTGGAAACATGAGAACTCGCGCCCTCGATATTCCAGGGGGCTTTGCTATTACCTCCTGGAAGGATGGCTCCTTAGTTTAGGTGCCACAGACTAGAGTCCGTAAGTTCCCCAGAGCAGCTATCTCGCGATGTAGTCCCTCTGGTTCACCATCTCCAGGTTTCTAGTCAGATCAGACCCTTAAGCACTCCTACCACCTAGGTGGACACGTGATCTCTAGGAAATGAACAATTTTGTAAACTTTTGTATATTTTTAAAATTTGGGTTAAAACTTATTTGATTCCTTAGTATTTCTTAGTAAAAAAAATGTGTACGTGATGTTTCGATTTTCCTAGACATCTGAAACTCATGACCTCACATAGCTAATTCAAATACACTCATACTCCGCTCATACTTGAGGTCGTTTTTTTCAAAATATAGCGGGGGGCCAAATATCGAGGTATAAGTGTATATAAAAATTCTTGAATTGAAATTACAGTTGGCTGCTCCAATTATAAAAATCACTTTATGATAAAATTTATTATATTTTTATTAATTTGATTCTACAGTCTTTTTTATTTGAAGTACACATTTTTCCGCATCTTCTAAAATCTTTCGGAAAAAATGTAAAGTGGTTGAGGGAAACACAGAAAGAGGCCAATACAGATCATTAGAAGCCAAGCACTTTTCCCCGCAAATGAACAACATGGTGCTGGACATGTTAATAATTGAAATAAACGGCTGTGTACTATTTTGAAGGTGAATATCTTTATTCGACGAATCAAGGCTGATCCAATAATACATCCAGCCTTTGCATGTTCCGCATAACCCAGTTAATTGCGTCCTTATTGAACTTTTTGTGGAAAATTTCATTTACTTCTTCTCCTCCCATCATCGGTAGAGATCCATTAACTATAAGTAGGGCAACGTCGGGTTTGCAGTTATGTATGTCTGGACAGACTGGGTATATCCTCCTTACAATGTCGTGGCTTATATATTCTTTTCTTATTTGGTTTAAACAATAACGTGCTACTGGAATTCGCAAAGTAACTGCAACATTAAGCTCTAGCATTGATATGTTATTGAAGATGCTAACTTTCGATACGGCGAGATGAGAGTCTACTACAAATGCATCACCAAGTTTCGTAGTTCTTCGTCTAACTTTCACTATTTCATATCCTGTAAGCGATGGTTCTTGTAAGCCTAGTGGGGCCCTAGCTGGGATTCCTGCAAGAATTATACAATTTAATTCATAAGCAAATATTATAAACAATTTCATTATGTGGGGTATTATTTTTCAAGTGTACGCACTCAAAAAATCAAAGTTGTCCAATTTAAATAAACCTTGGTCAAGTTGTTGCGCTATTGGATAGTGGTTTATGGAAAAAATGTTGGCATTTGCATGAATAACACAGCCCCACAAAAAAGTGTCTTGAGCTCGAAACGAGGCCCATCACTTTCTATGGATTTTGGGCCGTTGTTCACGATTCTGAGGACCGTTTTATCACTTCGTCCTAAGTTTTCATATAACCTCACAATTTTTGGATGTTGAGAAAGAATTCTTTTTTTTCGAATGACATGATTTTTAAAAATTAAAAATAGGCAAGAAGTATAATTTGACGTGTTTTGTGCTGAATTTTTTAGGACAACTATTTAGTAAATTCAATAACACTGGAAGGTATCAAAAATGCCTCTCAAGAAAATGTGTAGAATGACTCGCATTTCGTTTCACCACAATAACAAAGGCAGCGAAGGCGCGCTGCCCTACAAGGGGTGTTAGAGTGTGAGGATGAAACCGCAATGTGTATGATGATGAGGTATTCAACTTAATAAATGTTTGTCCTACAAAATTAAACACAAAACACGTCAAACGACACTTCTCGTATATTTTTAGTTGAAAAAAAATCAAGTTATTCGAAGAAAAAAGATTTTTTTCTCAAATTTCGAAAATTTTGAGGTTATGTGAGAAATGAGGACAACACGATTAAACGGCCTTCAGATTCGTGATCAGCGGGTCAAAATCCATAGGAAATGATGGGTCTCGTGGATATCGTCTATTTCGGCGATCTTTAACTCTTCTAATGGCGATAAAAAAAATGTCAAGTACAATCTTGATAGGTTTTTTTCACGCTCTATCCACCTATTTTCAAATAAATATACTAGAACTTGGAATTACGCACGGTTTCGTGCATGGCTTGCAGTAATCTGCACTGTCAATCTTGATAATTCAAACGTAAACAGGCAGGGCCACGTGAACCATTTCTGTTGAATTTTGACGCACTCGTAACTAATGCGCTGTCCGTACGTCGTACACTCGGACTCCTTAATTCCAAGTTCCAGTATATTTTACCTTGAAAAATGAAAGTTAAAGATTAATTTCGCTTTTTTGGGAAAATGCATTATTTCATTTTTTTATTTGAATCTCAAAAGAAAGCTTACGGTTTTCCCTTTAAGATCTTTGAAGTTAAAGAGTGGTACACTTGACAAATAATGCCCTATAGCTTAGGTGAGATTCTGCGAGGACAGGCTTCACTTTGTCGATCGTACTTCAGGAGATATACGCGTTTTTGTGAACAAAGGTCTAAAGTATCGATTTTGCATTTTCAACATAAAATTATATTTCAATCTATGCTCTGTCTCGTGTCATTATACGTCTGTCCCGGAAGTGACCGGATATAGGTATATTTTATGTTTAAAAGAAAAATATAATACAAATATACCAAATATGCAATACAAAATATAAAAATATATAAAAAAATAATACAAAAAATATAATACAGAGCAGGTTTTCAAAGTTCCACCTTTAAATGTCCCCCGGCGACTCGGTTTTTCTCCTAGAGGCTAGAGGGTGAATTTATCCGGATACATGTCATTGTATAGCAGCGGCTAAAAAGGCGCACATAACATATCAATCCATATCAGGGGAAATATAATCGATAGTGATATGATAAACTATGTATGGTGTAGATCATTTTAGCTTTGTTTTATTTACAGAAAAAAATAAATCTATGTAAATTTAAACGCTTAATTATTGAATCTTCCTAAAAAAGCGCCCTTGCGTCAAGTTACGCTACTCCGTATAGGTAATGCGGCGCGCTATTATTTTTATTTATTATTTCAATTTTAAAAGAATTTTCTAACAATCATAGATATTATTTTTATAAATTGAGGTATCCATGATCGATGGAAGTATATATTTTATTTGGAAAATTTCCAAAATAATTCTAGTAGGAACTAAAAATTTTTGTACACTTTTACTACATTTGATAAGCAATCACAAAGTGCAAAAAATTATAAAATATATGAATCGATGTTATTGTGTCGGTCAGGATGTATTTTAATAAAATTCCTGGTAAAAGTTGTAGATTACTAGTAAAAATTATCTTTATTTTAATGTTCGGAGACAATTTTCAAAGTATCACTGTCAATCACTATCACGTTTTGATTTATTGTATTTGATTAGGCAAATGCATTTCTGCAAGAGTACATAACATTATAGAGTCATCCCCACGAATTTGTTGTAAAAGAAGAACTTTTTTGTGTAAAATGTACGAATATAGCTCAGAGGGCATAGGGTTTTTAGGGACCATAAATATTAAATAGGCTATTTACAGATAGGAATTAGTTTTAAAAAAAGACACTCACTACTATACCTGTCAGAAGGAACCGTAGTTCCTAGCGATAAAATCGCACAAAATATTAGAAAACTCACAGAAAATTCTTTCCTCATTTTTTTCCAAAATTATATAGTCACACAAAAGACGATATTAAATGATCATGTATGAATAAAAAAACTCGACTTTTATAGGGAACTTTTGCTTGCGGTATTAAAAATTCAAGGACTTGCTAAAATATAAAAAAAAATTATTTAAAGCACTTGTTTGACACAATGTTACGTAAGATTTGCTTGTCGGGTGGTTCGCTGACCACGTCATGGAGAAATCCGACTTTTTTAAATCTGGTTTTTCGTCTTGAACACCAGTTTACATTTATTATGTTATTTCAGAAACTAGTTGACATTTTTTATAGTTCTTGATTTAATTTAGTGTTGAAGCTAAGATTCCAGGCTATAATTCTGCAAAATTAATTTTCTAAAAAACTGCAGCGATTTGAAGTTCAGAAATGAAAATTTAATAAAATTGGAAATTACGCACCCAACTGTTATTGAAAAATCTTCCTGACACAATTATTTACAATGTTGTCTACTTTATAAGACAACCATGTTTTAGTCACCATTTTTTGTAAATAGATCTACAATTTTGACCGGTAGTGATTATATTACGTATAGAACTTTTAAACAACGTACCCTAGAACTTTTTTAGTACTAGTATGAGTAGATTAAATTTGTTAACATTTTCTGGATAAAATTTAACAATCTTATATCCAGGATCTTTTAAAGAATTAATGTATGGAAAGGTTTTAAGAACTATTAGGAAAAATTGTAGTTGAACCTTTTCTGTAAACCTTCCTAGTTACATGTAAGAAATAGTACGCAATATTATTACAAGAAACCTCCTGCTCCCATGAAGTGCTTACGTAATACGAAATATTCACGAAAATTTTTAATTATAAAAAAATGTTGAAGTATTTCTACGAAAATATCTATGAATTCATATGAAAATTTCCGCAAACTTTTCTCCAATTGTCATTTTTTATTATCATTGGAAAATCCACATGTCTTAGGAGACCCGAGACTATTGGTTATAATTATTGCAAATTATTGTAATTTGTCATAAGCGTCGCAAGCTTAAGATGAAGACGGAATGTGCACTCACCGCCCTTCTCAAACTCTAATTTTCAACTTAACTATGATAACTTATTTATATTTTTTTGATAGTTAAATCCAGTTTGAATATCATCATGTTTTTGCATCATACATACGTCTATCCTTTTTCAAGAATGAGCACTCGAGACAATCGTATAATCGCTTTTTCTTCCTCATAGATGGAGGTTTGTAATAACCTAAATTTCCAAATTACTTGTTTGGCAGATATATTCCGATATAATTCGAACCCAGGATCTCGAAAATACAATTTTTTTTAAATGTCCGTATGTGCGTGTGTGTGTAAATTTTTTCTGTTCACCATATAAATTTGGACGAATTGTAGCTCCTATTGATATTCAGGTCTGACAGGATTTAAAGCTAGATCGGCCGTTTATAAGTGTTTTTTTAGTTTAGAGAATCCAAACCAAAAATTTACCTTTTATGTATGAGAAAAACTTTTTTGATATTCAAAATACAACAATACGACCATTCTAAATTAATCAATAGCGACTTAGAAAGTGAAAAAGAGTTACATTGTTTCTATAAAAAAACTTTTGTTTTAATTTGGAATATAGCACTACCGTAAGTTAAGAAGGAACAGAACACGTCGAAGAATCTTTTGATTGGCTCTCTGATTTTTGGTAGGATATGAACATAACTTGAAAAATATTGAAAGTATCCAGTTTTTTATTTTGTCAGAGAAAAACCTCTCTGTATGAGGGAGCAAATTTATTTGAAACCTAGATGAAAAAAATGCTCATAAACTGAGCACAAATAAATACACCATGGTGGATACATCGCAGCGGTATTTTATACTTTTTATACTTTCTTCTTCATATTTACTTATAAGTTGATTCTGAAAAAATATGAAAATTTTCTAAGAAACTGTTATTTTTAAATTCTGCAAAATATAGAAGGGGGTAATAAGGGTTTCCCTTATAAATTCCTATTCATAAGCATTTGTGAAAAGTCGTAATTTTCTATACAAAAACCGAATGAAAATTATCAAATATAAATTTTTATTTTCCCTGGCTTTTCAAATTTTGGATAAAAACTGAATAAACCCAGAGACTAAAAATAAGTTTTATAATCTATACTCTATAGATAAGTAAAAATATGTGTAATCATCTTATGTATCCCCTCTACCAAAAGTCTGCTAGACCTTGAAAACCATTATTTGCCAAACCTCATGCAAATATGATAAAAAAAATTAATTTTTGAGTATGTTGTAACTTTCAGCTTTTTATTTATGTCGACATTATATTTTTCTGCAAAAATATGATTTTTTTTGTTAGAGCTCTCTAAAAAAGTTCGTATTTATAAAAGGCGCATGAACCTGGCCCCTCATTTTGAAAACCCGATTATTTGACAATTTACATGCCGTAAATATTTCTAAAAGTTATCTGGATCAAAGTCTTTGCAACCGTATTTTTTCGAGTTCTTTTCATTTTTCTTACGATTATCTCAACATTTCTATGTTTAAAAATGCGAAATAATAATTGAATTTCTCTCGATTATCTGATAATTTTATCACTAACACTTATTCACTTCAAAAAATAGGCAAAGAATTAAATTAGGGTACTGATCTCCTAATAACAAATGCCGAGAAGGGGAATATTACAGTAACTATTTCTATAAGCGATTACAAGAAAAAAAAGGAAATTCTTGATGACAGAAACGGTTTTGAAATCATAGGAAATAATAACCCTGTTAAAAAATTACAAGAAGGTACTTTTGATAGTGTAAATAAATTGAGATTAAATGGATATCTTGGAAATGTTAATAAATGTGATATCAATACTGTTAATACAGTTCTCTCTTTATCGTATGGTTCAATTAAAGCCTGTCTTTAAGGATCTGTAATATCAACAATAAGTTCTCCAACAAGGAAATTATAAGAATTACTTAGTAACCTCATTAAAAAAGTGAATAACAATTTCGAAACATTCAGTAGAAAAAAGTACAGTTATCCTAGAACTTATTGAAGGAACTAGGTGCAGGGGGCGAAGCCCCTGCTTGGGGGTTCGGGGGGCGAAGCCCCCTGACTGAAAAAACGCACCAAATATTGAGTCACAATATTATTACATTAAACTTAAAAAAAAACATTGAGTAACGTGCCCACAGTGTTGAGGGTGCTAGACTTTTTGAGAGTTCTTCAAAATAGGCAAGGAGCACGTTTTCTGTTACAGAGGTTATTTCACTTGTTTGGCACCTGTATTCATATCGACTGGTCGGATGTTTGACAGCTTTTTATGAGCGTCATGAAAACAAATGTGATCAGTTGAGTTGCCCGGGAAACGCCGCGTAATTGTTTCACATGCCGTGTGAATATTAATTCCCGAACTAAAGACAAGCGCTCGTAAATGATTCAGTGCGGGAATATTCCCGCACAAGTGGGGAATCTTACATTCCCGCACGCTACTCTCACAGTAGAGGAATCTGCAATGTTCCGTACGCTTTATGGACACGGAATATGGCCATTTTCATTCATGTGTTGCAAAAATAAAGTTGAATAACCCCCTACCCATTTCCAACGTCTTGTGGGGACGGGGAGGCACCCCTTAGACTGGTCACAAAAATAATTTTGGTCAAATCCCTATCCCTTTCCAACGTCCCGTCTCCTCGTGTCTCAAGTGACAGCTGATGTGCGTGAAACTCCTTTTTTTGTCGACATAATAGCTTATGTCGGCATGAAAAAATATCTAAATATATTTTGAGTAATTAAAAACAATTCGATTCCAATAATTTACAGTGTTTCTGGTCGTACGGATGTTTAAAAACACCTAAACTGTGAGTTAAATATGATAATTCCGATATCGTGACATACCCATATTTGAGACATCGTAGTAACAAAAATAACAATAATTTTGAACGTTTTCCTAACTAAATCGCTTCATTTATCGTTCAATTACACATTCCAATAGTTTGTTGCTGGAAAAAAAATTTCCAGCAAAAACAGAGGTTACGCCCCTATTCTGCAATCCACCTAAAAATAATAATAATTGTAAACTCTTGCCTCATCAAATCCCTTCATTTATTGTTTAATTAAACATTCCAATAGCTTGTTGCCGAAATTTTTTTTTTTTTTTGCCGAAAGAGAGGTGACGCCCCTATTCTGCAATCTAACCCCAAAAGATTTGAAATACAATAACTCTCTAGCACATAAACGAATCACTGATTTATATGTTGCGAAGAATTCGTTGACTGTCTTCTACATATCTATATATGCACAATTGTGCAGTCACATTGGACGCTTGTGTTAACATGCAGTGACGCTCAGGTGAAGTGGTGTATGTGTAAGTCTGAATGGAGGCGCGGTAACCGGCAATGAACAAATGAGCACGGAGTTAAAGGCTCTTTACTGAGATTTGTGCAAAATATTCAATGTGTCAGGTTAGCCGTGGGGTCTAGTTGTTAGGGATAAGTTGCGTTCGATGCATCATAGACATAGGTGTTAGGTAGTGCGAATCCTGCCGTAAGTCTATGTGACTAACAATAAAATAAATATAACCCCGAAATAATTTTTGTTTTTAATTTGGAAGCCCCTCGAATCCTCCTGTTTGTACATTTTTCTATTTTTATTGTGTTCATATTTATTAATGAAACAAAATTTATTTAACATGTTACAATTTCGATGTTAATTATAGAAATTTTGTATTCCTGTTATAATATTTGAAAATTAATAAACTATTGAATATTAAAATTAATCAACAATTAGTGGAATAAATTACAATAATTTAAATCCATTAATATTTAACATTAATTAAGTTTTTGATCAATTCACATTTTTTCAATATAATACATTTCTTCGTACATTGTTTCGTCCGAAATTTGATTGATGGCAATTATCAGCAATGGCCCGTGTGGAAAATTTGTCATGGCGCTAGCTGGACCCCAAATAGGCAAAACATGGCCCCAAATTGGGGATTTAGACAGGACCAAACCACAAATGAAACGCGTAACCC
>CAKNXH010058197.1:54648-65907 GCA_932178445.1 Andricus quercusramuli | reverse complement strand
GCAACATCGAGTGTAGAACCTGCCTGATTTGAAATGGATTCGGTCTAATGATTTTTTATTTTTGAAAATTCAATTTGAAAGAAAAGTTATATTTATTTATTTATATTTATATATTTCAAAATATTTCTCAAAATGGGACAAGCGACAAATTCCAAAAAATAAAATTAGAAATATTATATATAAATAAACCTCAAAAACTAACTGAAAATACTTTCCTCAAACCTCATTGGACCTCGAATTTAAGTGATCAAAAATTTTAACAAAAAAAAAAGTTATTCGAAATTTTTATTTTGAATTCAAAATTATCTTTTCCCTTGAGAATTTTGCCCCTTTAAAAATGAAAATAAGTGTTCAATAAACCAAATTCAAAAAAGGATATTTCTTCTTGATATTTAAAAAAATTCCAGCTTGATAAAAAATGATAATTTTTTTTCAAGCATGATTTTATATTATTATTTTTTATCCAAAAACTGTACACGGAAGAAATTGGCAATAATGCCAATAATGTTTACATGGATAGAAAATTATTATTAATTTTTAATTATTACAATTAATATCATTAAATAAATTATTTAATTAATTTTTTAAATATTACAGTAGCGTTACAAGGAGGACGGGGGGGGGGGGGGGCACCAAATTATGTATAAAAATTTTACGTAATATATAGACGACCTCTTTCTAGAATTGAGAAATTGAAGTTTTTAAATCCACGAGTTTGCGATTTTCAGAAGTTGTAGGAAAAGTTTCCTTTCCTTTGCGAATTCAAACTCAAGAATTCCTGAGTCGGCGAATCTCAGTCATAGAAAGTTCGACGACAATTACGTTGTCGAAACCTTTGACATGGTAAAATTTAGTCGATGGGAGGTTGGAGTTGTTTTTATAATTGTAAAAAAGATTTTTTCAAATTTGATTCAAATTTAATTTTTTTATTTAATTTTTGTTTGATAAAAAAAAATTCAAATTAAATTTTGTATGTTTCGTCCGACTTTTTTACATTTTATAATTTGATTTACCTAAATTCCATTATAATGTATATTTTCCAAAAAAGTGTTATGTTTTTTTGTAAAATTGGCCAATTTTGAAATTAATATTATAAGACATTTTAGCCATGGATAGGGACTGAAACTCAATTTAATTTAAATTAACTTTAATTTGATTTTTAATTTCACAAAAATTATTGTCATTCCAGATACGAATAGGGGCCAAAACTTGAATTAAAAAATCAAAATCTTTTTCTGAAAAATAGGTGTGTCACGTCAATCTCAAAAGTATTTTTGACGCTTTTCCTCAATGCCGATTGGGTAATTTGAAAAAATTCGACAGAAGGATTGTTGCTAATTTCACACACAATAATTAAAAATTCAGTTTCAGTTGATTAGAATTTATTCATTTAAAATTTTATTATTACAATCTTAGTGAAAAATAATAATTTTCAACGAAGTAAAAGGAAATTTTCTAACAAAATAGTTAAATTTTCAATCAAACTGATGAATCTTTGATGAAAAAGTGAATTCTCAACAAAACATCTAATAGTTGATATTTCCACGAAAAAGTTTTTAATTTTAAAGACAATACTGTTGAAATGAACAAAAAATACGAATTTTCAATAAAAGAGTTGAATTTTCAACCAAGAAATATTTTTAAAGCAATTAAGAAGAAAAATTTTTTTCAAAATGTTGAGTTTTTAAGTCATAAAGAAGAATCTTTGAAAAAAAAGTTGAATTGACAACCAAAAAGTATGCCTCTTCTACCAAAATGATTGAATTTTTGACTAAAAAAGACAAGTTTTCAACCAAATAAGTGAATTTTCAACTGAAAAAATCAATTTTCTAGCAAAAATGAAATAGCTACAAAGCTACATTTTTATTTAAAAAAAAATAATTTTCAAACAATTTTACAAGAGGAGCTGGAAAAGATAAATTTTTAACGAGAAATAGAATAGTTTAATTTTAAGTTAGTGAAATAAGTTTATAACCAAATAAAACAAATTTTTGACGAAGTAGTTAAATTTTCACGCAAAAATATTATTTTTTAAACCACAAAAGAATATTTTTAAATAAAATACATGAATTTTCAAGCAAAATATTTAAGTTTTAATGGAATTTTAAACCTAATAGTTAAATTGCCAGAAAAAAGATTATATTGCTAAAAAAAATAAAAATTTCAACAAAATAGATGAATTTGTAACAAAAAATAGAATGGTTTAATTTTAAGTGATAAACATAAGTTTTTAACCAAATAAAATTAATTTCGCATGAAATAGTTGAATTTTCAAACAAGCGAATGAGTTTTCAATCAAAAAGAGTCTATTAAAAAGTTTATAAGTTGAACGGAAAAACAATTTTCTACCAACAAAGAATAATTTTTAACAAAATGCATGGATTTTTAAACAAATATTTTAATTTCTAACGGAATTTTCAACGAATAAAAGACAAATTTTCAACAAAAAAGATGAATTTTCAACTGAAAAAGATAAATTTTCAAAAACAGATAGAATAGTTACATTTTTAGTTGGATAAATAAGTTTTTAAGCAAAGAAAATGAATTTTTAATAATTTTCAATAAAAAGAAATTTCGAAAAAAAATTTAGTTAAATTTTGAGTTGAAAAAATTAACGTTCAATAAACAAACTAACTTTCAACGTAAGAAAAATTAATTTTCAATAAAAGAAATAATTTTCCACGAAAAAATGTTTTTTAACAAAATAAATCAATTTTCAAACAAATATTTTTTTTCAAATTTTTAACCTAATAGTTGAATTTTCAACGAAAAAGGTGAATCAGTCATCAAGAAGATTAATATTCTACCACAAAAGACAAAGTTTTGACAAAATACAGAATTTTTCAGACTATTAGTTGAATTTTTAAATTATTATTAATAGTTAAATTTTCAGTTACAAAAAATAATTACAAAAAAAATTTTAACAAAATAGCTAAATTTTGAACAAAAAAAAAAGATTTTGCAACTAAAATGATGAATCATATTATCATATTACATTTGTTTCTCTACTTGTTTTTTATTTATTTATTTCTGTCTTGTTTTTATAATTGAATAAAGTGCGCATACTATACGAAAAAAATAATTTTGTTATTATATATTCTATTGCGACTTGTATCGTTTTTCCATAAATTTAATTTTTTTATTTTCAATGTTATTTTTTACGATCTGAACCAAAAATACGCATTCTAGCGTAAATTATTTGATTGGATAAAATGTTATTGTAGCGTGCATCGTTTTTCCAAAAAGTTACTTTTTTCATTTTGAATAAATTTTTATAAAAAAGGTTATAAAAAAATTTGTAGACCTGTTTTGCTTGAAAAAATTTTGTCTAATTTCTTTCGTCTCTTGTGACGTTTTGCCAAATTTTTTTTAAATGCTATTTTTACGATTAGAACAAAAACTAAGCGTCCTGTCAAAAAAATATTTTCAACCAATTTGTAGCTCTTTTTTGGGTGAGGAACTTTTTTTAATTTATTTTTTTACATATCTTGTGTCGTTCGTCCCAAAATTTAATTCTTTTGTTTTGAATTTCATTTTTGACGATTATAACAAAAACTGCGGGTCCTATCAAAACGTGATTGCTAACAAGTAGATCCTTCTTGTATGCACAATTTTTGTCTATTCATCTTTTCTCGTACCTGGCTTCGTTTTTCAAAAAATTTAATTTTTTCATTGTAAATGTTATTTTTCACGATTAGGATAAAAAGATAAAAAAAAGTATAAAAAGATAAAAACCTTCATTTCAGGACAATAGGATAATTCTTTTAAAATTTATCATGCTAACAAACTGAAAATTTACCGACAGACAGACTGACAGACAGACATACAGACAGACATTTTTTTAAAAACCTATTTTTTAGGTTTGAGGGGTTTCAAAACGCAGACATTTGGCAAAAACTGAGGGGAGGGGGGGGGGTCAAATTTTACAGAAATCTAATACCTTTTAATTATAGGATGAGAATGTAATAATTCCTTATCAATTTAGTCATTTTGGATATTTAATTTAAGTTCTGGTTCCTATTCGTGACTGATTTACTGTTTTACATTGCCATACTGAAGAGTCCGATGAGTCAGTCTAGGCCAAAACATAAGAAATCTCATTTTTATTAAAAAAAAAAATTGATTAGCTGTTAGAACTCGAAAGTTCATTGCCTCACTACCCGATTCGGGTTAGTGTTTCTAGGTGAATATATACTACCAGTGTGGGTCCACCACACCCACGACGGGCCAACAGCACGCATTATTCCCGAACGGTCACCCATCCAAGTACTAATCGCGCCCAGCGCTGCTTAACGTCAGTGATCTTACGAGAACTGGTGTTTTCAGCGTGGTATCGCCGCTGGCGATATTTTTAAACAAATTAAAAATAAATTAATTGTTGAATAAAAATAATTATTATCGACCCTAACAACAATTTTAAAAATCACCTTTGCAATTATGATACTTGAGTCAATTAAAAACGATAAGTTACTGGGGAACGATCTTGATCCGGGTAGAGAGCGCGTGTGGTTCTATCCACTTCTGGATGGTCTGGATAGTGAAGTGTTCGCTGAGCAATTACCGGTGATGGGTAATTAAAGGCTCCTTCATGTAACGAGAGATAGAATGTTTTTTTCTTTACTCAAGAAAGTTCATCTCTGGAAAATGGTTTTTCCTGATAAGCTCTTCTCTTCCATAATCATTCGGCAATTATAGATTTCCATTATAAATTATTTAAATTATCTTCTGGCAACATTAAAAAATATATTTCAATTAAAAGATTAGAAGTTTTGAATAACTTTTTTGAAACTTGAACTACTTTGTTAAAAATTGGGTTTTTGGTTAAGATTCATCTCTGGTTAAAAATTCGATTCATTTTTGGTTGAAAATTAATTTTTTTAACTGAAAATTTAACTATTCCATTTTTTCTTGAAAATTGATCTTTTTTAGTTTAAAATTAAAGTACTTGTTTAAAGATTGATATGCTTTATTGATAATTCATCTTTATTGTTGATAATTAATCTTCTTGCTTGAAAAATAAACATTTTGGTTGAAAATTCAACTCTTTGATTGAGGTTCAAGCTCTTTTCTTGAAAATTCGATTCATTTTTAGTTGAAAATTAATTTTTTAACCGAAAATTCACCTTTTCATTCTTTCCTAATTTATTTTTTTCTGTTTAAAATTCGAGTACTTGGTTAAAAAATCATCTACTTTCCTGAAAATTCATCTTTTTTTGTAGAAAATTGATCTTCTTGGTTGAAAAATCAACATTTTGGTTAAAAATTCAACTCTTTGATTGAGGCTTAAACTCTTTTCTTGAAAAATCGGTTCATTTTAAGTTGAAAATTAATTTTTTTAGCTGAAAATTTACCCAGTCCATTTCTTCCTAATTTATCTTTTTTAGTTTAAAATTCGAGTACTTGGTTAAAAAATCATGTATTTTCTTGAGAATTCATCTTTTTTGTAGAAAATTGATCTTCTTAGTTGAAAAATCAAAATTTTGGTTGAAAATTCTACTTTTTGATTGAATTTTGAATTCTTTTTTTGAATTTTTCTTTTGAAGATTTTGAGTTGAAAATTAATTTTTTGACTGAAAATTTAAAATCTATTACTGAAAATTCGTTCTTTTTTTGTCAAGAATTAATTTTCTGCACTGAAAATGTAAGTGTTCCATTGTTGGCTGAAAATTGATATTTCAAATTAAAAATTTAACTTTTCTAGTTGAAAAATCGTCTTATTTGGTAGGAAATAAATCTGTTTTAGTTAAGGAATCAACTATTTTACTCAAAATTCGTCTTTTTTTAAACTTTTTTTGATTTAAAATTCAAAACTTTTTTTTAGTATTAACTATTACATGTTTCCTTGAGAATAATTTGTTTGGCTTTCGAAGAATCAATTACTTGCTTTAAGGTTGAACTAATCTGTAACAATATTTTTTTAATTGAAGATTCTCAATTTTAGTTGAGAATTCCTCTGATTTCTCACAAATGAATTTTTTTGTTGAAATTAATATTTTAGGTTTAAAAATTCAGCTCTTTTGTAGACAATTCATCTTTTTGGCTTGAAAATTCAACAATTTTGTGGACAATTAAACTATTTGGATCAAAATTAAACTATTCATTCGAAAATTTAACTATTCTGTTAAAAATTCGTTTTTTAATCATCTGCTTAAAAATTCATATTTTCTAGTTGAAAATTAGAAAAAAATTCTATCTGAAAATCTAACTATCCTATTTTGGGTTAGATTTTTTTCTTTGTAAATTGAAAATTCAACTATTGATTAGAAAATTTATGTAGTTTGTTGAAAATTCGGTTTTTGTGTCTTGAATATTTTTTTTACTGAAAATCTCACGATTCCATTTTTGGTTATAAATTTATTTTTTTAGTTCAAGATTCACCCATTTTGTAGAAAATTCATCTTTTTGGTTTAAGGTCAACTGTTTTCTAAAAAATTCGACTTTGATACAAAATTCGAAATCGAATGCAATTTTCAAAATCTTTATAATGAAATCTCGTAAAATTTGCATAGTTCTGGTAAAATCCATACAAATCCCGTTCAATACATTTAAATCTCGCAAATTATCTTGAGATTTGTAATATTTGTTTAAATTTCTTCAAAAATTTTGAAAAACTCGTGGTAATACGAAATCAGATGAAAATTCTTTAAATCTCTTGAAAATCCCTTGAAATCTTTGAAATTCTTTAAAATTCTCTGACATTCCTTGGAATATATTGAAATACTCGAACAGCTTTGAAACCCTCTAAAATCAATTCATATTCTGGAAATCAGTTAATATCCTTTAAACTCTCTTGGAATTTGTTAAAATCTTTAAAATTTCTTGAAATTGTTTTGAAAATTCGACTTTTGAGATGGCGGGTATTTTTTTTAGCCAATCTATCGAAGAAATTCGAAAATATGTTTAAAGACAAAGTGAAGAAATAATAGTCTAGTTTTTAGATCTGTAAAATATTTGTTTATAAAGAATTTGTAATTTAAAAAATTGTGAATCAGGACAGATATTAAAGATTTTTTACAGAAATAAAATCGATAACCATTTAAATTGTCAGATCTGAATTTTATGGAATTTAAGTTTAAAAGATTTTCATTTCGAACTATCTCTCGTTGAATTTATAAGATTTTCTAATTTTCATTTCGCAAAAAATTTGAATGAAAACGTTCGCAAATATAGAGCAAATAAAATATGTAGATTTTGATTCTAATGCCTCCAAAGGTTAAATTCATTTAAAAATGTTCAAAATTGAAAATTTGTTTAAAATTGCCATTTTTATCCTGAAATTAAAAATCTTTGGTTTTATTAAGGATATTTTTTATTTCTCGATTAGATGGAAATTTTGACCACAGAGTAGATTTATGATATTTTGCAAGTGTATGTGAAGCACCTCTTAATGCATATGACCTGCAGATTACAGTCTCGCCCGGAAGCTGCAACAGTCAGGACTTCTTGCTTTGAGTTGGTCAAGAGTCGGGTTCAGGATGAATTCTCTCTAATTTAGACCCTCCTTCCACTTCTGCACAAGTCACTTCAGCAGAAACATTTATCATTAATTTGTCTACGAAGTGGATCTAACTTTCAACAAATAATGCAGAATACCTTAAACGAAGTGAGGATAGAACAAGTTGATATTTATGTGTATCTTGAAAGTTTATTTACTACTAATTGAATGATCAATGGAGATGCAACCAGGAGTATAAACGAGGGTAATAGCCTAATTACCAATATGTTGATTCTTTCAAAATTTATCACGCTAACACACTAAAAATATAGACAGACAGACAGACAGACATATATACAGTCAGACATACATACATATAGACAGGCAGACAGACAGACAGACATACAGACATACATACATACATACATACATACAGACAGACAGACAGACAGACAAAAAGACACACAAACATACAGACAAAAAGACATACAAACATACAGACAGCCAGACATACAGAAAGACAGACAGACATCCAGACAGACATACAGACAGGCAGACAGACAGAAATTTTGTGAAAACCTGTTTTTCGGGTTCAGGTGGTTGAAGAGCCATTATCAGAAGTGAAAATACGAGGGGTCGACCACTCTGATATTCCTGGTACACTCACTGAATATTCCCATATATTCTTCCAATATTCCCAGATATTTTTGATATTCTTGGATATTCTTTTTATTCCCAGATATTCTTGATATTCTCGATATTCCCAAATATTCTTGATATTCTCAAATATTCCCTGATATTCCTACATATTCCCACATATGCTGAAATATTCCTAGATTCCCTGATTACTTCCCTTCCGTCCACCAATTGTATTTGTATAGCTTTTTATTTGGTGCCATGGTAATTCTTATGAAATTATCATAGATGCACATTAATTAAATAATAATTCACTTTTAATTATTATAAATTCAAAAGTTTTTCACTTCGAATAACTAATTTTAGATTGTTAGTTTGAAATACTCTAAATTCAAGATTGTTTATGTTTTAATATATATTATTACTTTAATTTTGAAATTGTTTATTGCTTCATTATGAACGATTATGATGTGGAATTTTTATGTTTTCTAATTTAATATTATACAATTTTACGTATTTTTTTTTTTACTTAATAAAGTTTTAATGCTTAACTTTTAAATGGCCTAATCTCTAATCTGATCTAAGGGACATTGTTAAACTTTCAAGCCAAATACGAGTTTTTTGTAAAACGGTTGCATTTTCAAAATAAAAATATGAACTTCAACAAAAAAAAACAACAAATTTTTCACTAAATAGATGAATTTTCATAAAAAAATGGAAAAGTTGCATATTCAGGTGAAACATTAATTCTGAATAAAAAAGAACGAATTTTAAATGAAATAGTTCAATTATAAACCTAGGAGATGAATCTCAAAACAAAAAAATTAATTTTCAATTGCTTCAACTTTCATACAGTAGCTGAATTTTCAATTTGAAAAAATTAATTTCTAGCCAAAAATGGGATAGTTACATTTTTATTTTAAAAAATTAATTTAAAAAAAATAAAAAAGCAGGTTTCAACAACAGAAAACGAATTTTCAATAAAATAGTTCAGTTTTCAACCCAAGAGGTTAATCTTCGAACAAAAAAATCAATTTTCAATATGGTAGTTCAACTATTACCAGAGTACATGACTGAATTTTTAATTAAAAAAAAAAATCAATTTCGAGCCAAAAATGGAACGGTTAGACTTTCAACTGAAAAAAAATTATTCTTTCACGAAAAAGGAGTTTTCAACAAAGTACTTAAACTACAAACAAGGAAATAAATTTTGAACAAAAATAATTAATCTTCAACTGGACTAGTTGAATTTTCAATTAAAAAAATTAATTTGCAACAAAAAGAAACGAATTTCCAACCGAAAAGATGAAGTTTTAACTAAAGTGATGTAATCGCAACAATAACAAAAACAGATTTTTTAATAAACTGGTTCAACCTTCACCTAAATAGATGAATTTTCTACATAAAAAGATGAATTCAAGAACATTATATCAGGGCAGCCTCAAATATAATTTTCAAAATTCTCTAACTTCAGTCTGACCAATTTTTCATTTTCTCTGACCACTAATATTCAAATAACACAATCCAATAAAATTGCCTAATTTTTCCCTAATTTTTTTTCTAAGCCACGGCAACACTGGACAAATATTGTGGGATAACTCAGTCAAACCTATTTTTTCATTAAGGGAATAAAAATTCCAGGACCACGAAAAATTCAAGCACTTTTCCAGGTTTTTCCAGGTTAAGAAGAACTCAAGGACTTTTCCAGGTTTCCGAGGATTTCCAAGACGCTAGAGATCTCTGCTTTATACAAAAAAATGAATTTTTGAGAAAGTAGTTCAATTTTTAACCAAGAAGTGAATTTTTCAACCTAAGAAGATTAATTTTCAACAAAAAATGTAATAGTAGATATTTTAACAAAAAAATATTTCAATTTTGAATCAAAGACAGTTGAATTTAACCAGAAAATGCAAATTTTCAACAAAATACGTAAATCCTCAACTAAAAGAGATTAATTTTCAACCAAACAGTTGCATTTATGAAAAATGGATTTTCTAACAAGAAGAAAGAATTTTCAACAAAATTCATCAATTAATTTTCAACCAAATTGTTAAATATTCAAACAAGAGCATTATTTTTCTAAACAAAAATATGGATTTTCGAACCAAATAGTGGAATTTTCAACTAACAAGATAAATTTTTCGCAAAAAATGTAAAGAAAAAGAATTTCAATCGAATTGTAGAATTTTCGAGCCAGAAAGACTGAGTGAACTTTCAGCCAAAAATATTTGGATTTTCTCACTGGATTCTAATAATTTAGTTCGGATTTAAATAAAAACTGAAAAAAGCGGAACGTCTGTAAAGTCTGCGATAAATAAATAGGAATTTCTATAATTCATAGACTGAAGAATAATAGTAACAGAATACACATTAGGGTAGTCCCAAAAAATTTTTTTCGAATTTTTATGGGGACACCCAAGAAATTTGTTCGAATCCACACAAGAATGAATCCATTTTTTTTGTTTTGAAAAAAAATGATATTCAGGCTTATGGAAAATAGACAAACAGTTGAAAATTTCTGGAAAAACCGCCACATTCTACCAATCAAGCAAAGAGAATATTATTAACATTGACAATAAATTGTTCAAACAATTATTTTGTCAACTTGAATTCATTATTACTTCACTCCAATTGAAAATTGGACAAAAAGCCAGAAATTTCAGAAAAAACCGCGTCTTTCTAGAATCAGTTAAGTATAATATTAATCATAGTAACCATAAATTGTTTAAACAATTCATTTACTTGAATCTTATTAATTATTTAACTTATCTTAATTAAAAATTTGACTAGAAGTGAATTTTTTTTCAAACTGCAATTTTGTAGCATTTTTCTAAGAGAATATTATCAATATTATCAATAAATTGTTTAAACAATCACTCCTGTTAACATTGCTGAACTTTCACTTTCCTCTAATTGAAAATAGGACAACAAGTGGAAATTTTTTTTAAAAACCGCGTCTTTCTAACTCCATTCTATGAGAAAATTGCTAAAAACAATAATAAATTGTTTAAACAATTTATGTGTACATCTAATTATCAGTATGAAGTGGTTTTTCATGTGCCAGAAACAATGCTCATTGAAAAAACCACAAAAAAAGTCATAATTAGCGCGAAAAACTCGCAAAACCCATTTTTTCACTTATGGGGTTTCTTTGGAAACCTATAAAACAGACTTATGGTATTGAGTTT
>CAKNXH010058197.1:32283-49648 GCA_932178445.1 Andricus quercusramuli | reverse complement strand
TGGAATTACCTAAAAGCTCTGAAATTCCTGAAATCCTGGAATTCCTTGAATATTTAGAATTCTTGAAATTCTTTGAATTCTCTAAATTCCTGGAATTACCTAAAAGCTCTGAAATTCCTGAAATCCTGGAATTCCTTGAATATTTAGAATTCTTGAAATTCTTTGAATTCTCTAAATTCCTGGAACTACCTAAAAGCTCTGAAATTCCTGAAATCCTGGAATTCCTTAAATATTCAGAATTCTATGGAATCCTGGAATATAATGAATTCCTGAAATTCCCTAAATTTTCTAAATTTCATGAACTCTCCTAATTTCCTGAATTTCTAAAAGTCCTTTCATTCCCTGAATTCTTTAAATTTTCCAAATTCCCTAAAATTCCTTAAATTTTCTCAATTCTCTGAATTCCCTGGATTCCTTGAATATTCTGAATTTCTCAACATCTCTAAATTCCTTAGATTCCCTATTTTCCTCTAAAATCCTTTAAATTCTCTGCATTCTTTTGAATCCGTGAATTCTTTGGTTATTCTGAATTTCTCAAATATTCCTAATTCCCTGATTATTTAGAATTTCCTAAATTCTCTAAATTCCTTAAATTCTCTGAGTGCTATGGAATTCTCTAAATAACCTGAAATCCTCGAATTTTTGGAATATTCTGAATTTCCTGAATTTCTTGAATATGCTGAATACCTTGAATATTATGAATTTTCTCATCTTGAATATTCTAAATTCCTGAAATTCCTTGAAGAATCTGAATTTCCTGAATTCTTCGAATATATTGAATTCCCGAAATTTCTTGAATATTTCGAATTCCGAAAATTTTGGAAACTTCTTAAAGTCCCTAAGTGCCCTTAAATTCTTTGAGTTCCCTAAAATCCTTGAATGTTCTGAATTCCTTGAATTCTTTAAATTTGCTAAATACCTTCAATTTCTTGAATATTTTGAATTAACTGAATTTCTTGAATATTCTGAATTCGAAGAATTCGCTAAACTCTTTAAATTCTCTAAATGCTCTGAAATTCTCTGAATTCCCTAACATCTTTGAATCTCTTTAATATTCTGAATTCACTGAGTTCCTTGAATATTTTGAATTCCCTTAATTTCTGGATATTCAGAATTTCTGAAATTTCTTGAATATTCTAAATTCCTGAAATTCCTTAAAATTTTTGAATTCCTGAAATTCCTTGAATATTCTGAATTCCTTGAGTTCTTTTTGTATTCTAAATTCCTTAAATTCATCAAAGCTTCTGAATTCCCTGAATATCATAATATTCCGATTTTGAGTTTTTTATTTATCTGAATTTTCTGAATTCCTGGAATAGTTTCTATTCTCTGAATTCTTAAATATTCTGAATCTTTTGAATTCCTCGAATATTTTGAATTTCCTGAATTTTTTGAGTATTATAAATTCTGGGAATTCTCTAAAGTCCTTAAATTCCTTTAAGTTTCTGGAATATCCTGAATTTCTGAAATTCCTTGAATTGAATTCACCCCTTTTGATTGAAAAATTTCATCTTTTTGGATGAAAAATTCAATTTTATTCGTAGAAACTTATTTTTTGTTAAAAAATTCATATTCTGATCTTGAAAAGTTAGCTGGATTATTTTCTGGATGAAAATTCAACGATTTTTTAAAAATTTGTTTCCTTTTTAAACAAAAATTTATCTGTTTTAAAAGAAATTTCATTTTTCTTGGATGAAAATGCAACTATTGGGTAGAGAATTCAAAAATTTTGTTAAAAAGTCATCCTTTTTGGGTAAAAATTCGTCTTTTTGGATCGAAAATTTAATTTTTTTGTAGAAACTTTTTTCTTGGTTGAAAATTCATATTTTGATCGTGAAAAGACAACTAAAATCTTTATTAACAGAAAGTTCAACTATTTTTTTTTTCATTCATCTTTTTAATTTATAAATTCATCCACTTTGGTAGAAATTTCTTTTATTTTATGAAAATGCAACTTTTAGGTTAAAAATTATTCTTCTTTGCTTAATTATTCAACTATTTTGTTTGAAAGATTTGGTTGAATCACTTTGCTAAGAAATCTCTTGTTATAATGTTTTGTTTTGTTTGATTAAATAATTATATTTTTAGTTGAAAATTAAATTATTTAGTTAAACATTATTTTAGGTTGAAAATTTAACTGTTTAGTGGAAATTTTTGTTGTTTAAAATTAATTTCTTAACTGAAAATGTAACTTTTCCATTTTTTAAGATTGATCTTTTTTAGTTGAAAAATCTCCTTCTTTGGTGAAGAAAATAAATTTCTTGGTTCAAAATTTCATTTTTGCTGGGTAAAAATGCATCAGTTTCGTGAAAAAATAATTTTTTACTGAAGTCACATTTTTTATTTGTAAATTAAATTTTTGTAGATAAATTTCCTTTTTTGGCTTTCAGGTTTAACAATTTAGGTAAAATTTTCTTTCTTTAGTGAAAAATCTTTAATTGTTGAAAATTCGTCTTTTTGGGCTTAAAAAAACTTTTTTGTATAAATTTAATGTTTTTTTTTATTGAAATATAAACTATGACACTTTTTTCATGGGAATTTATATTTTTAAGTTGGAAATTCAACTATTATGTTAAGAATTTAATTATTTAGTATACAATCCAAGTATTTTGTTAAAAAGATAACTTTTATTTTTCAAGATTGAAATTCTGGTATTTAAATATTAATGATCAAGGAAAATGAAAAATGGGAATGAAAGGTTCAAAATTACTAATTTGATACTGGATACATATTTTACACTGAACTGTTTCACTGTATAAAAAAATTTAATTTAAATTCTCCACAATTGAAAAATGTTGAAAAAGCATCAAGAACTTAATATTTTTGAGGTAACTTTCTGTCAACAATTAATAATTTTCATAAAAAATAAAACCATGCCTTTCAAATTATTTTTTTGAAAGTTATTAAACTGAACAATTGGAAATTTACATTATCGTAATCTTGTTTTATATTTATATAAATTATTGTCCGAATATATTTATCATTAATTGGTAGTGCAATGTTACCCGTCCGATGTAGAGCGCGTAGTAATTATCAATTAAAATGCTCTGATTGGTATAAATTAAATAACTGATTGAAGCACAGAATTTGAAGAACTCAAAGGAATGAAACGTTCAAAAAATTTTATTTGATATGATGCATATTTCAAATTGAACTGTTTCACTTTATAATAAAATAAAATTAAAATTCTCCACAACCGAAGAATGCTTTGAAAGCATTGAGAACTGAATATTTTCTCGGTAACTTTCTCTCAAAAAATTGAAAAATTGGCACAAAAAATAAAACGAGGTCTATCGTAATATTTTTTTATATTTATATATTAATAATTATTATGCAATGTTACCCGCGCGATATGGACCGCGTAGTAATTATCAAATCAAATGGTCGCAATGCCATAAATCAAATAATTGATTGAGTCTCGTTTTGATTAATTTCAAAATCCAATAATCTATCCCAAAAGCTGCTTCAATCAAATTTATGTAGGGGAGAGTGGGGAGTTGTGGGCCGTGGGGAGTCGTGGGCCACCTCAATCTACGCCAATTTGTGGGTGGTAGGATTGCTTTAACCACTGCCAAAAGACTCTCTTTGTATGAGCTCACTTTTGTGAACTCGACCCATAGTCTCAACAGGCTGAGTTAGTATTTTGACATTGTTGATTGAAGAAATCAAAATAAAAGTTTGTGTACAACTCAAGTTTTTCATATTCGAAGTCCCGTTGTGCAGCATATTTCAAAGGTAAGTTAGTGCAAAATATTCCTTGAGCAATTGGCTTTAAATTCAATAAAACAATTTCGGTAAAACATTCATTGTGTGTATGGCAATTCGGTCATTTCGTAAATGTCGGCTGTGGGGAGTTGTGGTCCACCGTTAGTGGGTAGTAGTGGGCCAAACGTTGTTAATGCGTATTTCAATTTTTGAAGTAAACCTTCTTTTCTCTTGTTCTGAAAAGTGATGTTAGAGTGAATTTAGAATGTCAATTGAGTTGAAACAATGAATGTCAATCGTGCCAACATGAGGACCGGATATTACACCTGCATACATTGTGAATCAGAACAATTTTTTGTTAATCTTTTTAAAATCATTAATTTTTATTTACTGCAACTTTAATAAACATAAACTACTGGAATATGCTATTTTCTTTTATTTTTTGTCATGGCCCACAACTCCCCACCAAAATCACAAATATCGATTTTGATAAGATTTAAGTCATCCTAAACATTTCTCGCGCATTAACGAATTTTATTAATTGTGGTCTCCAGTTGATACACTGAGAAGTTTTTCTATTATGTCTTGAAAACAAAGCGTGGCCCACAACTCCCCACTCTCCCCTACAAATTTGAAGATACTAGATTTGGGGCGATCATCGCATTAAAGCTTTCAGTTCATGTGATTTCCAATTACATCGATGACATCCACATCATGTCGATGCAGACTCGTGGATTAATACGATTACAAGAGAGTAGTTCAGGGGAAGTGATTGATCGATTTCAAAAATGACTATGAGGCTCTCGACTAGGCATGAATTATCGAAGATGTCAAGACTTTTTTAAACGACTCTAAATCACGTTTGACGTGAAGGTAAAGGGCAGATATTAGGGGATATTGGATTCATTATTATGAGATTTTCGATCTTGACACTTGGGGAAAAATTCAACTGGGCTTGCCTCTCAAGGATACTAATTTCCTTAGCTAAAAAGTCTCTGGAATTTGTCAACAAAACTATGCAAAAAAAATTATCATATAAGAATTAAATTAGAAAAATGATAGCCAAATTACTTTTTTTCATCCCTATTTTTTATAATTTATTATACTGTCTTCATCAATCATTTGTAGTTTTCCGATTTGAGAGAAATATAATTTTTATTTAGAAACAAAATTTGGAATGACTACTTATTTTTAACTTGATTTATTGTTGAGGTTATACAAATTTTCCCATGATTCTTGAGATTTGAAAAGATTTTTGAAAACTTCAGATAGGTAAAATCAGCGTTTCAACCAAAACGTTTATTCTCAACTGAAAAAGATTTTTATTTTGAATAGAAAAACATTTGAATTCATCCCAAAGAGACAAATTTTTAACAAAATAGTTGAACCCTCAATCAAGAAATATTAATTTCCAAGCAGTTACATTTTTAACCAATAAGGATAAAATATTTTCCAAAAGAGACGAATTTTCTAAAAAGAAAAACGGTTTAATTTCCTAGTAAGACAATATGAATTTTCAACAAAAAAAGTTACTTTTCAACCAAATAGATGAATTTTCTCTTTAAAAAATTCAATGAAATAGTTATATTTTCAACCAGAGAGATGAATTTTCAACTAAAATTAATAATAAAATTAAGAACAGAATTTTTCCCTTCATTATTAAAGAATCATTTACAAATCAAATTTTTTCATTCAGAAATTAATTTTTAGAATTGAAATTCCTCATTTGGCAATTGCGATTTACACAATTCCAGAAAATTAAAAAAAACAAATTGAAAACAGCCACTTCAAGTCATATTCTTGATAAAATTTTCAAAAAGATTTTTGAAAATTTCAGATATTTCAATAAAAAGGTTAACCTTCAATCCAAAAAGATCTTTATTTTAAATCAAAAACAGTTGAATTCATCCAAAATTGATAAATATTCAACAAAATAGTTGAATTCTTAACCAAAAACATTAATTTAAAATCAGTTGTGTTTTTAACCAAAAATTGTAAAATATTTTCCAAAAGAGACGATTTTTCAGAAAGAGTTACATTTTCAACTTTTAACGTTAAATTTTCATCCAAACAAGTTAAATTTTCAACGAAAAATATAATCGTTGACTCTAAAAATAAACAAACATTTTAATTGCAAATAAAAAAAAATGAATTTATCCCAAAAGACGACTTTAAAAAAAAAAGGATGAATCCTCAAATAAAAAATATTTTGATTTTAAACTTAAATGTTGCGGTTCCTCTAAAAAAAAAATTCCGCCAAAAGAGATAAATTTTAAAATCAAAAAGACGAATTTTCAACAACATTGTTGAATTTCTAACCCAAAAAGAATATTCAGACCAGAAAAAAAAACAATTTTGGGCAAAATATAATTTGAAGGCAAAAATCGTTTTCAATATAAAATAAAAATTTTAAATAACTATTGATTTTTTGGTTTCTTTGTTCATTTGTTTTAAAGTTATATACATATAAATTCTTAGGTTTCTCGAGAAAATTCAAAATGATTTTTGAAGATTTGAGATACGTCGAAAAAGTACGTGGAAAATTTCCAAGATTTTTTTGATTTTACTGTATTTTACAAAATAAAGTCTCAATAAAATTGCCTTGAAATCTTCCGGATTCGTTCTTGACAACTTTGGAAATTTTTTGTAACTTTGAAAATTTTTTTTTCAATATTTGATCCAAACTAATTTTTCAAAATAAAAAATCACATTAAATATTCCCAAAATACATAAAAAAATGTATCACCTTGAAATCCTTCCAAATCTTAAAAAACTTCAAAATTTCATTTCGAAATCTTCAAAAATCTACATTTTCCTGTAAGTTTTATGAAATATTTTCAAACTTTTAATTACTTTTGAATATTTTTTTATTCTAAATATCCTTCAAAATGATTCTAAATTACCCTACAGTTTTCAAAAAATTCTTAAAAATTAAAAACATTACTTTGAAATCCTCCAGATTCTTTTTTGAATTCTTTGATTGAAATTTTTTAAACCTTTCAAAGTTCTTGAAAATCATCTGAGTTTTTGTTGGAAATACTGAAAAATCTACATTTGGTTTCTAAAATTTTTTGATTTTGAAAAATTGAACAATTTTGCTTTAAAATCATCTAAAATCTTTCCCGTAATGTTTAAAAAAAATCAATTAAAATTTTTCTTGGAATTAAAGAAAAATGTATTTCAAAATCTTAAAATCTTGCTTAAAGTTTGTTGAGATCTTTTCAAATTAAAAAAATTTTTTTTTCAATCTTTCCAAAACTTCTAACACTTTGAAATAATTTTTAAAATAAATCGAAGTTTTCAATAAAATTGTTGAATTTTCAAGCAAATAAGATTTGCCAGTCGAGAAAGAAAAAACAATTCCTGCAAATTATAATTTGAAGGGAAAAATAATTTTTAATACGAAATGAAAATTCCGAATAACTAGATACTAGATTTTATTTTTTATTTTTTACGAGGTCATATCCATATAATTTTCCTAGATTTCTCGAGGAAATTAAAAAAGATTTTTGAAGATTTCAGAAATCTCGAAAAAGAATTTACAAAATTTCGAAGAAATTTATTTTGCAGGATTTTACGAATAATATTTATGAATTTTCGGAAAATTTTCAAAGTGTAAAAATATTTCCAATCCCTTCGAAACTTCTAAATTCTAAAATATCTTTGGAACTGACTCGAATTATTCTCAAAATTGTTTCAAAATTTTCCGGATTCGATTTCGACAACTTTGGAAATGTTTTGTAAAATTTTAAAATATGTCAAAAAATTAATCTTTTAGAATAAAAAATCAATTTAAACATTCCCATAGACCTTCAGAATTTTTTTATTATTATTTTGAAGCCCTTCAAAATTCTTAAGATGCTTCTAAATTTTTATTCGAAATCTTGGAAAATTTACATTTTGTGTTACATTTGTTGAAACCTTTTTAAGATTGAAACTATTTTTGTACCTTTTCAAAACTTCCAAATATCATTTTAAATGTTTTGAAATCTTTCGAAATATTCTTACAATTGATTTTAAAAATAAAAAATAAATTTAAATTTTGCATGGAATCTTAATAAAAAAATGTTATCATCTTCAAATCATCTTCTACCTTCCAAATTCTTGGAAATTTTCAAAATTTCATTTTAAAATCTTAAAAAATCTCTATTTTGTTTAAAATGTTCTGAAATCCTCTGATTTTTTTCAAATTATTTTTTAATCTTTTTAGAACTTCTCATTTTTGTCCAATTTCAAAAATAAAAAAAAAATATATTTTATTAACAAAATTTGCATTAATATGATTCATCTATATTATTATAAATAATTTATTAATCAATTTCTTCAAATTTAATAATCAAAATATCTTTTGAAATAATTTTCATTTTTCTCATGTCTCCCAAAGTTTGAAAAAGTTGACAAATTATAGTATGATTGCAATTTAATAAAAACATAATTATTTTCCAATATTAAATAAAATTTACAATCGAAAATTTCTCTTTTATCAATAATACTTAGGAAAAAAAAGGATTCGGACAGAAATTATAATCTGGCTTCTTGACCCGAACCCTAAGAGACTCTCGATTTCTATCGAGTCCATCTTTTCTTCGAGACTTAAGAATCAGAAATCGAAAATCAAATGCGTCGCCAGACAAGAAAAGATTCTAGAAAAAGTGGTGGACGATTTTCGCTGATTATCTCTGATCTTCAAGTAAAATCGTACGTTGTCAGCATTCTTAAAGGAGGAATTGAAGCTCTCTTGGATTCGAAATCAAACTCGATTGCTGACTTCGCCTTCGGTTTTTCGAAGACAGAAAACTGACAAGCACCAATAAAGGAGACGAAAAACTATATCCAAATTTTATTTTCCATGTGAAAATATGGATTTTGATGGTATTTATAAAAAAAATTTATAAACTGAAAACTGAAACCGAATTAGGCTTCTGGGTGTCCGAAAACTTCACTTTCAAAATTCCCTTATTTTTCCTTTCCTAATTTTTCATTTTCCTTGATCATTAATATTCAAAAACCAGCATTGTAATCTTGAAATACTTTTATTATTTTCAACAAAATAAATAAAATTTTAACGAAATAGTTGAATTTTCAACCTGAAAATATAAATTACCAACAAAAATTGTTATAGTTTACATTTCTATCAAAAATCGTGAAATTTACACGAAAATGTTTATTAAAAACAAAGAGACGAATTTTCAACAAATAAAGATTTATCACTAAAGAAAAATTTTTTACCTGAATTGTTGAACCTTCAATTCAACCGACGACTTTTCTCTACAAAAATTAAATTTAGAAACAAAAAATATGAATTCGGCAAAAATATATTTTTCCACGAATGTGATGCATTTTTACCCAACAAAAATGAAATTTTAAACCAAGAAGATTATTTTTTTTTACCAAAAAAGGAGAAGTTTCAAATAAAAAATTAAAATCTTAAAAAGATGGAAAAGTTACTTTTTTAGTTATAAAATTAATTTCAACCCTGAAAAAAAGACTTTGCACTTTTACCTAAGTTGTTGAATTTTCAACCTAAAATTATAAATTCCCCAAAAAAAAAGTGTCATAGTTTATATTTCATCCAAAAAACATGAAATTTATAAAAAAAAGTTTTTTAAAACCAAAAAGACGAATTTTTAACAAATAAAGATTTTTCACTAAAGAAAGAAAGTTTTACGTAAATTATTGAACCTTCAAGTCAACAGACGATTTTCTCTACAAAAATTGAATTTACAAACAAAAAATATGACTCCAGCAAAAAATTACTTTTCGACGAAACTGATGCATTTTTACCCAACAAAAATGAAATTTTGAACCAAGAAAATTATTTTTTTCTTACCAAAAAAGGATAATATTCAAACAAAAAATATCAATCTCAAAACAATGGAAAAGTTACATTTTTAGTTAAAAAATTAATTTCATCCCTGAAGAAAAGACTTTGCACTTTTACCCAAGTAGTTGAATTTTCAATTTGAAATGATTAATTTTCATCAAAATAATTAAATTTTCAACCGAAGAGATGAATTTTTAACTAAGAATATAACTCTAAAAAAATTATTTCTTAACAAAATGATTCAACCATATCTTTCAAATAAAATAGTTGGATACTCAAGCAAAGAAAAATATTTTTTAACCAAAAAGTTGCATTTTCATAAAAAAAAGAAATTTCTACCAAAGCGGATGAATTTATCAATCAAAAAGATAAATAAAAAAATAGTTTTATTATCTGTTGAAAAAGATTTTACTTGACTTTTCACGGTCAAAATATGAATTTTTAACCAAGAAATAAGTTTTTACGAACAAAATTGAATTTTCAATCCAAAAAGACGAATTTTTACCCAAAAAGTATGACTTTTTAATAAAATTGTTGATTTCTCTATCCAATAGTTGCATTTCTATCCAAAAAAGATGAAATATTTCTCAAAACAGATGAATTTTTATTTAAAAAAAAAAGTTTCAAAAAATAGTTGAATTTTCATCTAGAAAAAATTCCAATCTTCAAGATCAAAGTATGAGTTTTTCAACAAAAAATAAGTTTTTACGAACAAAATTGAATTTTTCATCCAAAAGGACAAATTTTTTCAACCAAAAGGGATACGTTTTTAAAGAAATATTGTAAGTCTCTACCAAATAGTTGAATTTTCATCCAAGGAAGATGAAATTCAAACTAAAACAGATGAATTTTTAATAAAACAGGACAATTTTTTTAAAAGTTGAACTTTCATTCAGAAAATCTTTCAGTTCATTTTGTAACACCAAAATATGAATTTTAAGCAAACAGTACATTTTCTGCGAAATACTTAAGTTTCCAACAAAACAGTAAAATTTGCAACCAAAAGTATGACTTTTTAACAAAATAGTTTTATTTTCAACGAAACAGTTGCATTTTTATCCGAGAAAGATGGAATTTCTCTTAAAACCTGAATTATCATTTATAAAAAAAATAAATGTCCAAAAAATAGTTGGATTTTCATCCAGAAAAAAGTCTATTTTACTTTTCCAGATTAAATTATGAATTTTTTTAACAAAAAAGAAGTTTCTACGAACATAATTGAATTTTTCATCCAAACAGCCGAACTTTTTCAACCAAAAGGGATAATTTTTAACGAAATATTTTAATTCTATACCTAGTAGTTGAATTTTCGTCCAAGAAAGATGAAATTTGTACTAAGATAGATGAATTTCTAATAAAAAAGGACAATTTTTTTTTAAAGATGAACTTTCATCCAGAAAAGATTTCAGTTCTCTTTTCGACGCCAAAATATTAAATTTAACCAAAAAGGAAATTTCCCACAAAATAGTTAAATTTTTAGCAAAACAGCAGAATTTTCAACCAAAAAGTATGACTTTTCTACAAAATTGTTGAATTTTGAACCAAACAGTTGTATTTTTATCCAAGAAAGATGTAATTTCTGCTAAAACAGGTGAATTTTGAAATCAGAAAGACAAATTTTTCAAAAAGTGTTGAATTTTCAACCAAAAAGTTGCATTTTTATGCAAGAAAGATGAAAATTTCTTTTGAAACAGAAGAAATAAAAAAAAAACTTCAAAAAAATAGTTAAATTTTTACCCGGAGAAGATTCCGGGTCACCTTCCAACACGAAAATAAGAAATGTAAACTATACGTTAATTTTTTGCTAAATACTCAAATTTTTATCCAAAAGTATGACTTTTTAACAAGATTGTTATATTTTCAACCGAACAGTTGCATTATTGTCCAAGAAAAATTAAAATTCTACTAAAACAGGTGAATTTTTTAATCAAAAAGACAAATTTTCAAAAAAAGAGTTGAATTTTCATCTAAAAGGATTTCAATAGTCTTTTCAACAGAAAAAGAAATACAAATTTTCAACAAAAAGTAAATTTTCTAAGAAATAGTTGAATTTTCAACAAAACAGTTGCATTTTTGTGCAAGAAGGATGCAATATTTCTACTAAGAAAATATGAACTTTAAATCAAAAAGATAAATTTTCAGAAAAAAAATATTTTTCATCCAAAAAATATTTCAGTCGACTTATCAGGAACCAAATATGAATTTTAAACAGAAGGTTAATATTATACGAAAAGAGTTGAATTTTCACCCCGAAAAGACGATTTTTTAAACAAAACAGTTGAATTGGCAGAAAAAAATGATGTCCCTTAGCACTAAAAAGTTTCCTTTTGGGTCCATTATAACGTGTATAAAATTTAAAATGAGTCAATTAAAGCTCTTAAAAGCACTCGATATTTTCGAAAAACGTTCTTGTCGTTACTTATTATTATTTTTTTAAATTGAAAATTAAGTGTCGTTTTGCGCCTGTAAAATTCAACCCGCTAGCTAACACTGTATGTCGGGCTGCAGTCATTTGGCGTAGTTTCCAGTCCTATAAAATTAATTATGGCCATGTGAAGAGTGTGTCACGTGACCAGATTTCTACCTTACCGGCACTTTTTTTATTTGTCAACTTATTTTCACACGAATAGCCACATAGAGTTGAAAATTTGGGATGATGAATAAGAAGCACTAAGAAAGGCGGCCCTGGTCCTAAATTGTAATATTCATGAAAAAAGTGAGAAAAAAAAATTAAAAAATGTTTTTTTCCATGATTATTACAATTTGGGACCAGAGCCGCCTTTCTCAGTGCTTCTTATTCATTATCCCAAATTTTCAACTCGATGTGGCTATTCGTGTGCAAATAAGTTGACAATTAAAAAAAGTGTCGGTAAGGTAGGAATCAGGTCACGTGAAGTACTCGTCACATGGCCTTAAGTATTATTTTTTTTCTTTCCAGCGCGTCTTCGTCGCTTCGAGTGATATATAATGTAATATCATATTAAAATAATAATAAAAAATAATGATAATAACACATAATATTTTATGTGACTTGAAACTACACCAGGTGACTGCAGCCCGATATACATTAGTAGCTACTGCGTTGCATTTCACAGGCGCAAAAAACACTCAATTTTCAGTTACAAAAAAATACAACAAGAACATTTTTCGAAAAAATCGATATTTTCCCTCCAGTATAATTGCCTTCAGATTATATGGTTAAAATATTTTAGTAAGCAATGCATTTTTGTAGACGTATTATGGATCTGGCGGAAACCTGAGTCATTTTGAGAGCCTTAATATCTTGCAGTTGGGCCGGTCGAAATAGAATGGAAAAATTTTTATCGCGGAGGTTTAGAAAAATCGTGAGTGTTATTTTTGCTTCCTACTCTGCATAATATGGCTAGTTTTCACCACATTTTTCAGATTTTGTATTCTAATTAATGAAGGAGAAATTTAGTTTTTATGGAGATCTAAAAATAAATAAAAAAACTAGAAGCTCTAAAAATTATACATATTTTGTTTGCAGCATAGAAGAAATTTCTTATACAAATTGAGAAGATCAGATCGTAAAAAATGACCAGTTAATTAAAAATTTAGAAACTAGTAATTTTTAATAATCTTCTGAATTTGTTGGAAGTAAATTTTGAGCATAAGAAAGTTTTTCCATGCTGAAAATAATTTTTTATAATTCTTAGAGCTTCTAGATTTTTTTTTCTCATTTCCAGGTCTCTGTAAAAATTTAATTTCTCCTATATGAACGCGAATGAAAACTCTGAAAAATAGTCAAAATTAGACATATCATGTAGATTAATGGCCAAAAATAACATTCACGATTCTTTCAAAACACTCGAAGAACTTTCAAAACTTTAGTAAATTTTGAAATCCCTTGATATGTTTTCCAGCTCTTGAAAATTCTTTGGAAATTCCAAAAATATCCTAAAAACTTAGGAATTTTTTGAACATTATTATCATTATATTATATATTATTCTTATCAAATTATTGAAAACAATTGCAAGTTGCTTGACTTATGAAATTCTAGGAAATCCAGGAAAACTGATTAAAAAACATTGAGTGTTTTTCAAATCCATTAAAATAATCGAAATCTTCGGAGATTCTAGGAAATTCTTTAAAATCCCATTAAAATTTTTTTAAATCCCTTAAAATTACTTAAATCCTTGACAATTTCTTGCAAATGTTTGGATCTCTTCAAAATGCCTTAGAATTTTTTAAAACTCCGTAAAACATTTCAAATCCTTCCTAATCCTTTGATATTTTTGAAAGATCTTGAAAATATCTTGGAATTTCAAAAATACCAAAAATATTTAAAATCCGTTGAAATATTTTGAAATCCCCAGAAATTTTTTTAATTTTTGAAAAATACATGGAATTTTCAAAAATATTCTAATATCTTTCAAAACATTTGATATACCTTCAAAGTATTGAAACAAGTGACAAAGTCCTTGAAATCTTTAGAAATTCCCCACAATATTGCATACCTTTTGAAATCTTTTGAGATCCCTTAAACCTTTTGAAAGCTCTTGGAAATGTCTTGGAATCTTTTGAAATAGACTACGAATACTAGAAATCCTTACAAATCCCATTAAATTCCTTAAATCAATTAGAAATTCCTTGGAATCTTTTAAAATACCTCAAAATATTAAAAAAAATTTTAAAGCTCTTGAAAATTTCTTGGAATTCGAATAAATACCCTAAAATATTTAAAATGCCTTGGAATCCTCTTAGATTACTGAAATCAACTCAAACTTCCTTATTATCTTTTAAAACACCGTAAAATATTTAAAATCCTTCAATATCCCTTGACATTTCTGAAAGATTTAGAGAATTCCTTGAAATTTCTAAAAATACCCTAAAATATTTGAAGTCCTTTGAAATCTTTTGAAATCCCTAGAAAGCTCTCAAAGCTCTTCTAAATTCCATGGAATTTTCAAAAATACCCTGAAATATTTATAATCTTTTGGAATCCTCTAATATTACTACATTCTATTAAAAATTTCTTTGAATCATTTAAAATGCCCCAAAATATTTCATAGCCTTCAAAATATTTTCAAATCCCTTCAAAGTTCTTAATGCGCTTGAAAATATCTTCAAATCTTATTAATACCCTAAAGTATTCAAATCCCTTGAAATTTTTCAAAGTTTAAAAAAATTCCTTGGAATTTTCAAAATCACGTTGAAATACGTGTATTTCAAATCTTTTGAAATCTTTTGAAATTTGTTGAAAATTTTGGAAGGTCTTCAAAATTGCTTGGAATTTAAAAAAACACCCTAGAATCTTTAAAAACCTTAGGAATCACTTTAAATGATTGAAATCTACTGAAAATACCCCATGATATTTTAAATACTTCATAATCTTTTATAATACCTTGAAGTTTTTTTTTAAATGCTTCACCTGATATTTGAAAAGCTTTTCAGGCCATGTGTTAACACCAGTTCCCGTAAGATCACTGAAGTTAAGCAGCGTTGGGCGCGGTTCGTACTTGGATGGGTGACCGTTCGGGAATACTGCGTGGTGTTGGCCCGTCGTGGGTGTGGTGGACCCACACTGGTAGTATTCATCCACCTAGAAACACTACCCAAATCGGGTAGTGAGGCAATGAACTTTCAAGTTCGAAATGCTAATCAATTTTTTTTTTTTTTAAGGCCATGTGATGAGTGGGTCACGTTACGAGATTCCTACCTTACCGGCACCTTTTTCATTTCCCAACTTATTTTCACACGAAGCGCCACATCGAGTTGAAAATTTGTGATAATGAATAATAAGCACTAAGAAAGGTGGGTCTCGTCCTGAATTTTTATAATTATGAAAAAAGTTTTTTTTGTCAATAATTTTTTCTTTGCTTTTTTCATGATTATTTATTATCGCTTCTTATTTATTATCGCAATATTTCAACTCGATGTGGCTATTCGTGTGAAAATAAGTTAGGAAATAAAAAAAAGTGTCGGTAAGGTAGGAATCCGGTCACGTGACACACTCATCATATGGCCTTAAGCCCTGTAAAATCTCTTAACTCTCGTGAATAATTTTTTTTTAAATCCCTTGAGGTATTATAAAAGACCGTGAAATTACATGAAATCTGATAATATTTCCTCAAATCCTGGAAAGCTGATTAAGGTACATTAAGAGCTCTTAAAATCCCTTAAAATCGTACAAATCCTTAGAGATTCTAGAAAACTCTTTGAAACTTTGGGAATGTTTGAACCTCTTGAAAATGCCTTAGAATATATACCCTAAATCGAAATCGACTTAGGATGGAAGGGAATTTTCAAAAACTGTTAGTACGGACTCAAACCCATTTAGCATAAAACAGAACGATCAAAGTCGATAAATGTCGGTAACAGAAATCTTCACTGAAAAATATACTTATTTACTTTTCGAATAGAACTCTAATTAAATATTATTCCAGCAAATAACACTATCGGATTGAATTATATTTTTATGAACTAATAAAACATTAATTTTTGCCTAAACTGAAGCAAATTTTGAATTTTTCCATAAGTATAGGATGATTTTGATCACTGAAGTTAATCATGGGACTCTGGACAGAACCTAACTATCCGTGGGAAATTGCGTTCGTGGCTCATAGGCATGCAAGTAATGCGTTATTACCACCGCAGTGCGGCCCTATTTAATTAGATTCAAGCTTTGAAAGCCCCAAACGCTTCTGGTGTCTGTTGGGAATCGCTCAGGTTTGCCAACAACGCGAATCACGACCAATGGTCTGTTTATTTAATTTACAAATCCTACAAAAACACATGTATGATAATTCAGGAAATAGGAAATTTCATTCAAGGGGTTGATTTTTGATTTTAAAAAACTCTGCTTTTTGAGTTCGCCCGACGATTTAGTATTCACACTTGACAAACAGCAGACAGGTTTTGTATTCTCTCCATGATCTGAATTCTGTTGAATACCTCTGAATTCTTGGTTTCATTTTTAAGTCACTGGAATTCAGGGGGATACACGAATTCCATGAATTCTTGGCATTCCTAGAATTCTCTGGATTCTCCGAGTTGCTGGAATTGTCTTGATTCTCCGAATTGATTGAATTCTCTGAATTCTTTGAATTCTTTGAATTCTCTGAATTCTTTGAATTCTCTGAATTCTTTGAATTCTCTGAATTCTTTGAATTCTCCGAATTTCTTGAATTCTCTCAATCCTGTGAATCCTCCAAATTTTAAGAATTTCCATAATTCCAAGAATTTCCTAAATTCCTTAAATTCCCATCATTGCTCAAAGTCCCTGAATTGATTCAATTCTCTAAATTCTTCGAATCACTTGAATTCACTGAATTCCTTCAATTCCTTAAATTTCATTATCTCTTTAAGTTCCCTAAATTCCTTATATCAATTGAATTCTCTGAATTCCCCTAATTTCTTAAATTGAATTATTTTCTTGAATTCCATCACGTCCTTGAATTTCCATTATTCTTTAAATTCTCTTAATTCTTCGAATTTCGTTAATTCCTTGAATTCCCTTAATTCTTTCAATTCCCTTTATTCAACGAATTCCTAGAATTCCCTGCATTTTCCGAATTCCCTTAAGTATCTTAATTTTCTGAATTATCTAAATTCTCTAAATTCTAATAATTGTATCGATTCCTTCAATTCTTCGAATTCCTTTAATTCTTCTCAATTCCCTAAATTTTGTTGAATCCTCTGAATTTTATTTATTCTTCTGAAATTCTCGGAATTCTCTGAATTCCTCTGTATTCCTTGAATCCCTTGAATTCCATCAATTTTTTGAACTCCCTGAATTTATTCCATTCCTTTAATTCCTAGAATTCTTTGAATTCTCCAAATTCCTGGAATTACATTAATTCCCTGAATACCCT
>CAKNXH010058197.1:13774-28486 GCA_932178445.1 Andricus quercusramuli | reverse complement strand
TTGAAAACGCGTCTGCCATTTTGAATTTTCAAAAACTGACTTCGGACTCGTGTTCAGAGACCCCAAAAACCCTCAGATTCCAAGATTCATGAAAATCTATTTTTTGAAAACTTGTCCGCCATATTGTATCCGCCATTCTGAACTAACGAAATCTGACTTCAGATTCATGATCAGAGACCCCAAAATCCCCCAGATGCCAAGTTTTATGAAAAACCCATTTTTTTTAAATCTCGTCCGCCATATTGGATTCGCTATTTCGAATGTTTAAAATCTGACTTTAGATTTATTATCAGAGACCCCAAAATCCCCTAGATACCAAGTTTCATGAAAATCTATTTATTTTTTGAAGACTCGTCCGCCATATTGTATCTGCCATTTTGAATTTTGCAAATTGGGCTCCGGATTCGTAATCAGCGACCCTGAAAACCCCCTAAGGTGCATATATCCTTAAAATTAGTTTGATAGAAAAATGCATGCATCAAAGGGTTAAATACATTGCAAACAATTCAAACGAATAAAAAGTAATACACAGACTTTGAAGGAATTAAAAAAATTCAGAGGAATCCAGTATGAATCAAACGAATTAAACAAACTGATGCATTTTAAACTTTATTACAGCTATGGAGTTGCTGTTTTTTTTTTTTTTTTTTTTTTTTTTTTTTTTTTTTTCAACAGAGAAATGTGATTTTGGTTTCAAAAATATCAAAATGAGTATTTTTGGTCTTGTGAAGGAATTCCCCCTATTCGATAGTTATTTCACTCTCACATACCAATAAAATTGGCGTTGGCTTTTATGCTTTTCCGTAAGTATATGTGGTATGAATTCGAGGCGTGAGCTCCAGATGAAACTTATGCCAAGGTATACCATAACATTTGAATACATTCCAGAGTAGGAACGTTCGAATATATAGGAAACAATTTTCATACCGAGAGGAAGGTATAAGGGTAAGATGCCCGAATTCCCGGATTGCGAGATGCACTGGAAGCAAAAAGCAAAAAGGAAGCAGGAACAGAGAAAGCAAAGAGAATTTATAGAATGTGAAAGTAACTCTAAAAGGAATATTAATATTTGTTTACTATATACATAAAATAATTATCCAGACACACAAAAAAAGTCACTGAATCCGAATCCAAGGTCCAAAAAACCCCAGCACGTCTGGGGTTTGACAGAACCTCAAAAAACCTCATAATTTTTTGTTCGTGTCCAGGGGTCAGACCACGTTTATTACATGTTTTTGGGGTCACTGAAAGAATCATCTCTTTTTCACGTCTCTGAAGTGCTGCAGTTTTTCACAATACGGATTCGGATTCAGCGACCCCAAAACATATAATAAACATGGTTTGACCCCCGGAGTCGAAAGAACAATTTTATGAGGGCTTTTGAGATTATGTCAGAACCCTGACGTGCTAGAGTTTTTGGACCTCGGATTCGGATTCAGCGACCCCAAAAACATATAGTAAACATGATCTCACCTCCAGATCCAGCAAAAGATATTTATGAGCTTTTTTGAGGTTATGTCAGAACCCTGTCGTACTGGGTTATTTTGGACTTCAGATTTGGATTCAGCGATCCCAAAACATATAGGAAACATGGTCTGACCGCCAAAGCCGGAAAAAGATTTTTCTTTTGCTATTTAAACCGAAAAAAGTTTCCCAAAAGCGAATAATTTATAACCCGAAAAGTGACTAATATGCATTAATAATGTGACTAATGTTCTTCTGAATTGAAAAGAATTCAAAAGAATTTGATTCAAAGGACTTCAAAACAATTCAAGCTAAATTCAAATAAATTAAAGAAAATTTTATTGATTCAAAAATCCCTTGAAATCGTCAAAATTTTCGAAAATTTTATAAAATCCCTTGGAATCTTTTAACATATCCTAAAACCTTATAGGTCCTGTAAAATCGTTCCATGTCTCGGAAAGTTATCGGAAATTTTTTACCACCGCATAACAATTTTTTCAAATCACATTAAATCCCTTCAAATTTTTTAAATCATTTGAAAATGTCTTGGAATCTTTCAAAATCAAAATACCCCAGAATATTTTTAATCCTTTGAAATCCGTTCAAATTATTGGAATTAATAAGAAATTCCTGGAATTTTCTTAAATACCCTACAATATTTAGAATCGTTTTTAATCCTATTAATTTAGTGAAATCAATTAAAAATGTCTTGTTATCTTTCAAAATAGACTAAAATATTGCCAATCCTTTATTCCAATTTTTAAAATCCCTAAAAATCCTTTAAAAACCCTTAAAATTTGGTCAATCTTTTTAAAATTCATTGGCAATTTTTTAAAGTACCCTATAATCTTTTGAATCCGTTGAAATCCCTTCTAATAATTGAAATCTATTAAAAATCCTTTGAAATATTTTAAAATATGTTGAAACCTTATAGGTTTTGTGAAATAGTTCCATATCTTCCAAAAATTCTAGGAAATTATTTACAAACGCATGGAAAATTTTTTAAATTCCTAAAAATCCGTAAAATTTTTGGAAATTCATTAAGGTTCTGTAAATCTCTTCAGAATTTCTCGGTATTTTTTAAAATACCTTAACCCATTAACGACGAAGAACTACGATTGTTTTATTCATTTTCGAGCCTCCTTATTATAACTAAAAAATGGGAATTTTTGAATGAAACCTCTATTTCCTACTATTTTCGAGTATGCTCTTTCAGAATCTGAGCTCAAAATTGAAATATCTCCTCCAGAAAATTAAATATAATGGCTTTTCTGTCAAAAAATATTAAAATTTTGAGAAAATTTTTTTTCCATGATTTTTTTCACATTGAAATCGCGAGGAAACTTCACACTTTCTCCTACCATCGGTGCACAAAAATCATGCAGTTTGACAGTATATTTTTGGTTTTCATCATAAAAGTAGTTATCATTTTCAAAATGGTGATTTTTCACTTGAAATTTTTGAAAAAATATAGGTATGTAGACACTTCACTCAGATTCTAACGAATATTAGTGAAAGTGGCTGTACATAGGTTTTTGGGGTCGCTGAATCCGAATCTAGTGTTAAATTTTCGAAATTCAAAATGGCGGATCCAATATGGCGGCCAAAATTTTGAAAAATATTCGGAACTGGATGAAATTGTCCCTACCTCGGTTTTTTGGGGTCGCTGAATCCGAATATAGCGTCAGATTTTCGAAATTCAATATGGCGAACAACATTTAAAAATGCTTGAAACTGGATGAAATTTGCCACACAAAGGTTTTTGGGGTCGCTAAATCCGAATCTAGTGTCAGATTTTCGAAATTCAAGATGGCTGATACAATATGGCGGCCAAAATTCGTAAAAATATTTGTAACTGAATGAAATTGTCGGTACGTAGGTTTTTGAGGTCACTGAATCCGAATCTAGTGTCAGATTTCCGAAATTCCAGATAGCGAATCCAAAACAGCGGCCGAAATGTTTAAAAATGTTTAATTTTTGCTATATTTAATCCGCCATCTTGAATTTCGAAAATCTGACACTAGATTCGGATTCAGAGACCCCAAAAACCTATGTATGGACAATTTCATCCAGTTCCAAACATTTTTGAATTTTGTTTGCCATATTGGATCCACCACCTTGAATTTCGGCAATCTGATGCTAGATTCGGATTCAGCGACCCCAAAAACCTATGTAGGGACAGATTCATCCAGTTCCAAACATTTTTCAAAATTTTGGCCGCCACATTGGATCCGCCATCTTGAATTTCGGAAATCTGATACTGGATTCGGATTCAGCGACCCTAAGAACCTACGTAAGTCACTTTCACTGATATTCGTTGGAATCTGAGTGAAGCGTCCACATACCTATATTTTCTCAAAATATTCAAGTGATAAATCACCATTTTGAAATTGATAAAGACTTTTATGATGAAAACAAAAAGTATGCTGTCAAACTACATGATTTTTGTGCACTGATGGTAGAAGAAAGTGTGAAGTTTCCTCGCGATTTCGATGTGAAAAAAAATCATGTAAGAAAATTGTTCTCAAAATTTTCATATTTTTCGACACAAAAGCCGCCATATTTAATTTTCTGGAGGAGATATTTTAATGTTGTCCCCAGATTCTGAAAGACCATACCCGAAAATAGTAGGGAGCAGGGTTTTCGTTCAAAAATTCCCGCTCCTTAATTTTAATAATGAGGCTTGAAAATGAATAAAAAAATCGGAGTTCTTCGTCGTTAATGGGTTAAAATATTCCATATCCGTTGAAATCCCGTCAGATAATTAAAATCTATTAAACATTTTTTAGAGTTTTTAAAAATTCCATAAAATATTTTTAATTCGTTGCAATTATTCGAAATCCCTTGAAACCTTTTAAAGCTCTTGAAAATTACCGAGAATCTTTTAAAATGAACTACAATATTTTTAATTCTTTGAAATTCGATCAAGTTACAAAAGCGATTCAAAAATATGAGAAAATTCATTGAAGACAAGTTTCAAATAAGTTTAGAAAAATTAAAAGAAATTAAAAGGAATTTAATCAAATATCTAAGAATTCAAGGTGAGTTTAAAAGACTTCAAGCTGAATTAAACAAAGACTGAAGAAATCCATGGAATAAGAAATAATTCAAAATAATTCAGGATAAGTTAATAAGAATTCAGTGTGAATTCCAAATGAATTCAAATGAATTTCAAAATAAATTTCGAAATCTCTTTAAATCTTTGAAATTCTTTAAGAACTCTCAGTTGTTTTGAATAAATTTTTTGAATTCGATTAAAATATTATAAAATCCCGTGTAATTACATGATAAATGATTATATTTCCTGAAATCCTGAAACCCTATTAAAATACCTTGAGAGATTTTAAAATCCATTGAAATCATTGAAATCCTCGGAAATCTTATAAAATCTTTGGGATCTTCTTAAATGTCTTAAAACATTATAGGTCTTAAAAATTGTTCGATATCTTCCAAAATTTTAGGAAACACCTTGAAATTTTTTTATTTTCTTGAAAATGACTTGGAATCTTCTAAAATACCCTTAATTATTCTAAATACTTTTGAAATATCTTCAAATCACTTAAATGGATTGAAAATTTCTCCTAAAATCTCAAAAATCCTTTGGAAATAATTCAAATTACACAGCCACAGAAAAAAAATATTTTTCGGGTCTGGAGGTCAGACCATGTTAACTATATGTTTTTGAGGTCGCTGAATCTGAATCCGAGGTCCAAAAAGCCGCAGCACGTCAGGGTTCTGTCATGGCCTCAAAATTCTCACCATTTATTTTTTTTTCGAGTCCGGGATCGAACCATGTTTATTATGTGTTTTTTGGGACGCTGAATCCGAATCCTTAGTGTAAAGGACTCCAGCACAAAAAAAATGTCATGAGGTTTTTGGTGGTTATCTAAGAAGCCTGACGTCCTGGGGTTTTTTGGACCTAGGAGTCGGATTCAGTGGACCCCCCCCCCCCCAATATGGTGAACATGGTCTGACCTCCAGACCCGGAAAAAAAAATTTTCTGAGGTTTTTTGAGGTTACGTCAGAACCCTGACGTGCTGGTGGTTTTTGGACCTCGGATTCGGACTCAGCGACCAAGAACACATATAGTAAGCATGGACTGACCTCCAGACCCGAAAAAATATTTTTTTTTTGTGTGGCTGTGTTATTGAAATGTATTAAAAATACTCTGAGATATTTCAAATCTTTTAAAACCCTTGAACCATTTGAAATGTTTTAAAGCTATTGAAAGTTCCTTGGAATTTGAAAAAAATGAAATTTTTCAAATTCTTTGAAGTATCTACAAACTATTGAATACCTTGAAATATTCAAAAATCTTTGCAATCCTACGAAAATGCCTCAATGCTTGTTTCAATTGCAATCTTTAAAAATTCCTTGCAATCTTTTTAAAATTCTTGGAATCTCTTAAAATCCAAAAGACGAATTTTCTCTACAAAAATTGAATTAACAAACAAAAAATATGACTTCAGCAAAAAAATTTCTTTGCACGAAACTGATGCATTTTTACCTAGCAAAATTGAATTTCAAACCAAGAAAATTATTTTTTCTTTACAACAAAAGAAGAGTTTTCAAATAAAAAATATTAATCTGGAAAAAATTAAGAATATACATTTTCAGTTAAATAATTAATTAATTCTCATGGAGAAAGAAATTTCTACCAAAGCAGATGAATTTATCAATCAAAACAATAAGAAAAATGGTTGAATTCTCTGCCCAATAGTTGCATTTTTATCCAAAAAAGATGAAATTTCTCTTAAAACAGATGAATCTTCATTTAAAAAGAAAACAAATTTTTAAAAAATTATTGAATTATCATACAGTAAAAATTTCAGTTGACTTTCCAAGATCAAAGTATGAATTTTTTAACACAAATAAGTTTCTACGAACAAAATAAAAATTTTCATCCAAAAAGACGAATTCTTTCAAACAAAAGGGATAAATTTTAAACGAAATATCTCAATTCTCTATGAAATAGTTAAATTTTTATCCAAGAAAGATAAAATTTGTACTAAAACAGATGAATTTTTAATAAAAAAGTACATTTTCTACGGGACAGTTAAATTTCTAACAAGACAGTAGAATTTTCAACCTAAAGTATGACTTTTTAACCAAGTATTTTTATATTCAACCAAACAGTTGTATTTCTATCCAAGAAAGATGAAACTTCTCTTAAAACAGATGAATTTTCAAATAACAGAAAAGAAAACAAATTTTCAAAAAAACAGTTGAATTTTCATCCAGAAAAGATTTCAGTTCTCTTTTTGACGCCAAAATATTAAATTCAACCAAAAAATAAATTTTCTATAAAATTGGTAAATTTTGAGCAAAACAACAGAATTTTCAACCAAAAAGCATGACTTTTCAACAAAATTGTTGAATTTTAAACCAAACAGTTGCACTTTTATCTATGAAAGATGTAATTTCTGCTAAAGCAGGTGAATTTTGAAGTCAGAAAGACGAATTTTCAAAAAAGAGTTGAATTTTTAACCGAAAAATTGCATTTTTATTCAAGAAAGATGAAATATTTCTTTTGAAAAACAAAAAATAAACATAAAAAATAGTTAAATTTTCACCTAAAGAAGATTCCAGTTCACTTTCAAACACGAAAATAAGAGTTGTAAACTATAAGTAGTTCTGCTAAATAGTCGAATTGTTAACCAGAAAGTATGACTTTTTAACAAGATTCTTAAATTTTCAACCAAACAGATGCATTTTTGTCCAAGAAAAATGAAAATTCCACTGAAGCAGGTGAATTTTTAAATCAAAAAGATAAATTTTCTAAGAAAGAGTTGAATTTTCATCCAAAAGGATTTCAATAGACTTTTCTACAGAAAAAATACAAATTTTATGCAAAATGTAAATTTTCTGAAAAATAGTTGAATTACAACAAAACAGTTGCGTTTTTGTTCAAGAAAGATGTAATATTGCCACTAAAAAAATATGAACTTTTAAATTAAAAAGAAAAATTTCCAGAAAAAATATTTTTCATTAAAAAAATATTTCAACAGACTTATCAGCAACAAAATATGAATTTTAAACAAAAGGTTAATATTATACCAAAAGAGTTGCATTTTTAACCCAAAAATACGAATTTTTAACAAAACAGTTGTATTTACAAAAAGAATGATGTCTTTTTAAGAAGATTGTTAAATTTTCAACCAAATGATAAAAATGTATAATTAAAAAGATAATCTTCAGGAGAAAGTTTTTGCTAATTTACCGTCCACCTTAATTCTTCCTATAAAGAAATTTAAAAAAAAAGTGGTGAATTAAAATATAATATTTTTAGTATTGGGAAGAGATATTCGAAAAAAAGGGTAAATCTGGAAGATGGATTTTGGTGGTTTAGCGTAATCCATAACCGTAAAGCCGGTCATAAAACGAGCGAATGCCAAACTCTTGCCTACGAGAGATAGCTCTAATTGAACGATATATCGACATTGTACGTTTATTTCAACATTGGAAACAAACCGGTTGTGTCAACGATCTACGCACGACCATCATTTCCATCCTGTTGAGATATATTGCGGTTTTACTAATGCTCGCTGTAACTACCACTATTTCATGACCGTCGTAAAAAGTTTAATTGCAACACCTGCATAGAATACGATATAAATTTCAAATTCTAATATATATATATATATATATATATATATATATATATACATTTTATTTATCATAGTATAATAGAGTCAAATTAGTCACTTTTTAATGAAAAACTAAGTTAGCATGGCCGCAAAAATTAATTTTCAAAATTTCTTGAATTTTACCCGATTTATCTCTGACCGATTTTTTATTTTCATTGACCATTCATATTTAAAGACCATAATTTTAATCATGAAACATTTTTAATGTAGATTTTTTTACAACCGGATGAAAAACCTTTTAAAATTTTGGTTTTAAAATTTCGAAGTTATTTATTTTCAACCATGAAAGATTATATTTCTATCATAACAAATGAATTTTCAACCAAAAATTTGAATTTTCGTCCAAGAAATATGATTGCACAAAATAATAAAATTTTCCACAAAATAGTTGATATCCAAAAAAATTGTTGAATTTTCAAAAAAAAAATGAATTTCGAAATATTATTAGTTAAATTTTTTCAACAAAATAGTTGAAATTTCAACCAAATAGTGGAATTTCCAAGCCAAAATGTTGAAGTTTCAACAAAAAGATTATTTCTTAAAAAATCGTTGGATTTTCAACCCATAAAGATGAATATTAAACCAAATGGTCGAATTTGAAAAAATGAAAGTTTAACCAAAAACAGTTGCATTTTCAACCAGATAATTGAATTTTTCAGAAAACAGATGGATTTTCAACAAAAAAGATTAATTTTTAATTAGATGAAACTCAAACCAAAAAAAGTTCTCTTATCAACCAAATAGTTATATTTTCAAGCTGAAAAGTTGAGTGTTTTACAAAACAGTTGATTTTTAAACCTAAAAAGATAAATTAAAACAAAATTTACAGCAAAAAGGATTAACTTTTTACTACAAAGTTGTGTTTTCAACAACAAAAATTCATTTATAATCAAGCATTTGCATTTTTAATCAAATAGTTGAACTTCTGAGCAAAAGAGTCGCATTTTCATCCAAATAGTTGAACTTTGAACCAAACAGTTTAATTTTCAATCTGCCAAATTTAATTTTTAATGTAAGAAGTTTAATTTTCCACAAAAAGAAGAATTCCTAACGAAAAATGCAATAGTTGATACTTGAACAACAAAAACGGATTTTCAGAAAAATAATTGAATTTTCAAACGAAGAGTTGAATTTATAAAAAAAACAATTGAATTTTCAATAAAATGCTTGAATTTTTAACTGAAGATTTGAATTTTCTACCAACAAAGCTGAATTCTAAAAAGAAATATAAATTGATATTTTAAAAAATAATCCGAAATCTGTACAAGATCATATCGACTATTATACAGAACGAGGAATTTTCAATCAAAAAGATTAAGTTCCTACCAAAAAAGACGAATTTTCAGACAATTTGTTGAATTTTCAACAAAAACAAATTTTTTACCAAGAATGTTTTCAATTTTTAACCAAACATGTTCTCAATTTTCAACAAAAAATGGAATAATTAAATTTTTCAGTAAGAAAATTTGACAAAAAAACAGATTTTCAAAAAAATATTCAAATATTCAACCAAAAAGATGAATTTTCAATTAAAATTATGAATCAGCAAAAAAATGAATTTGTGACAAACTAGTTCAATTTTTAACTACGAAGGACAAATTTTCAATCAAAAACACGAATTTTTTACAGAACAGTTGAATTTTAAATCCAAAAATATTAATTCCCTATCAATAGAATAAATTTTTAACAAGATGCTTGAATTTTCGACCAAAGAGATGAATTTTGAACTAAAATGATGAATCTGCAATAACAAAGAAACAATTTTTAACAAAAATTATTTAACTTTCAACCCAGAAGTTGAATGTCTCAACCGAAAAGATTAATTTTCAACAAATAAAGATTTTTGAGTCAGGAAAAAAGAACCGTGAGCCGTCGACGCGTCGTGGGACGCCAGGCAGAAGTGATAACTTCATATGATACGTGCATCATATTGTATGATACTGTATTATATTCTATCATATTATATGATATTATATCACATTGTATTGTATTGCATCATATCGAATTATTTTGTATCATAATGTATCATGGCATATGGTATTGTATCATACTGTATTATATAGTATCATAGTGCATCATTCTATTGTATCATAGTGTAACTTGGTACAGCATGCTGTATATCATATTATACTATGGTATGGTAAAGTACTGTATTATATTGTATTATTTTGTATCATAATGTATCATGGCATATGGTATTGTATAATACTGTATCATATAGTATCATAGTGCATCATTATAATGTATCATAGTGTTACTTGGTACATCATGCTGTATATCACAATATACTGTATCATATTGTATTATATTGTTTTGTAATGTATCGCATTGCATCATATCGTATTACGTTGTATCATATTGTATTATATTATACTGTATCATATTAAATACTGCATCATAGTGTATCATTATGTATCATATAGTGTGATAGTGTATCATACTACACAATACTGTATTATATTGTGCCATGTTGTATCATATTTATTGTTTTATAACATATTGTATCATTTTGCATCATATTATATGATACTGTATCATAATACATCATATTATATGATAATATATCACATTGTATTAGGATGTATCATATAATATAATATTGTATCATATAATATGATATTGTATGCTACTGTATCATATTGCATCACATTGTATTATATCGTATCATGTTGTGCCAAATAGTGTGATAGTATATCATACAGTGGCGCATTGTGTCATATTGCATCATATTATATTGTATTGTATTTCATTGTATAATACTGTATCATATTCTTTCATATCATATGATATTGTATTACATTTTATTGTACTGCATCATATTGTATTGCAGAATATGATATTGTATCACATCGTATCACATCGTATCACATTTTGTAATATTGCATAATATTATATCATACTGTATCATATTGTGTCGTATTGCATTATATTGTATGATACGGTATCATATTATAGGATTTGGTATCACATTGTATGATACTGCATCATATTGTATCATATTGTATCATATTGTATGAGAGAAAGAGGGAGCGAGGGAGCGAGAGAACGAGAGAGAGAGAGAGAGAGAGAGAGAGTGAGAGGCGAGAGGAAGAGAAGTGGAGGAAGCAAAGGAGAGATAGAAGAGAGGAAGCGTTACCAAATATTTGAAGGAAAAATGGAAAATTTATATTGACATTTAGAAAAATTAATTGTTAAGGATTTTTAATTTATTTTGTTAATCATTTCTTATTTTTATTTATTGCCTGTCAGAAAGAGGAAATCCTCACTTCCCCTAAATCCTTACTTCTCCTATTTCCCCCAACTCGTTCCTCTTACTTCCCATAATCCCCCACCCCCCTGATTTCCCTCGGTTACCACTACTTTCCCTCCCTTGAGTTTTCCTTATTTTCCTAACCTCCCTTTTTCTCATTTCCCATTCTTTCCCTCTCCTTCATTCTCTTTAGTGCCCCTACTTTCCTTTTTAAATAAACAATCTTTTATAATCGAAATAAAATAATTTCAAATAGGAATTGAAGAATTTTAAATTTATTTTTATACATTATTTATTATTTTTATTGATTGCATGGCAGAAAGAGGAAATCCTTACTTCTCCTAAATCCTTACTTCTCCTACTTCCCCAACTCGTTCCTCTCATTTCCCATACTCTCCCTCCCTAATTTCCCCCGGTTACCTCTACTTTCCCTTCCTTGAGTTTCCTTTATTTTCCAAATCTCCCTTTTTCTCATTTCTCATTCATTCCCTCTCCTTCTTTCTCTTTAGTGCCCCTAATTTCCTATTTTTAATAAACAATCTTTTATAATCAAAATAATTTCAAATTGAAATTTAAGACTTTTAAATTCATTTTCAATAATCATTTATTATTTTTATTAATTGCCTAGCAAAAAGAGGAAATCCTTACTTCCCCTAAATCCTTACTTCTCCTACTTCCCCAACTCGTTCCCCTCACTTCCCATACTCTCCCTCCTTGATTTCCCCCGGTTACCTCTACTTTCCCTTCCTTGAGTTTTCCTTATTTTCCTAATCTCCCTTCTTCTCATTTCCCCTTCTTCCCCTCCCCTGCTTTCTCTTCAGTGTCCCTAATTTCCAAATTTTAATAAACAATCTTTTATAATCGAAATAAAATAATTTCAAATTGAAATTGAAGAATTTTAAATTTATTTTTATTAATTATTTATTATTTTTATTAATTGCCTAGCAAAAAGAGAAAATCCTTACTTCTCCTAAATCCTTACTTCTCCTACTTCCCCCAACTCGTTCCCCTCACTTTCTATACTTCCCCCCACCCCTGATTTCCCTCAGTTACCTCTAATGTCCCTCCCATGATTTTTTCTTATCTTCTTAAGCTTCCTTCTTTACTAAATTGAAATTAAAAAATTTTTAATTCATTTTTATTGATCATTTATTGTTTCTGTTTATTGCCTGGCAGAAAGAGGAAATAATTCAGTTTTTGTTGCGATATCTTTCATAATCGGCTATCGTTGAACCCGTAAGAAAGATCAATGTAGCTAATTTTTTACGCAGTTTTTCTGCGATTCAGAGTTTCCTTTTTTACGTGACTCTGCGAAATGGTCGAATCCTCGAAAATCAGTGCAAACCTCTCACTAACGATATCAGAGGGCTGTAGAATCGATAGAAGCTTTGTGATTGAGGAAATTCACACCGATATCGACGTGACGTTTTCCTGCATTCGATGATTTAATGACTTTCGGTCAAACTGTACCACATACGCCAAAACCAATTATTTCCCCTCTCACCCCTCTCAAACCCCTTTTAACCCACATAACGAGATTCGAACATTTCTCGTTATGGCAAGTTCGAATGTTTGGCATTTGTGCGACCTTGTATCGGGACTGCACGAAAGGTAAAGAAAAATATTTAAGTTTCTCATCGACCCGCCAGTAATAATTATAGAACAAAAAGCAATGCAGTGAATTAATATTTTATGTGACATAGACCTACTTGTAGTCCCGGATTATTTCGAGAGCGGAAGGAGGTAATAGGAAGAAAAATAAAGAATACATTTATTTCATTAGGTAAAATTCAAATTAATTTGTCTCTAAATTCTTGAAGAATATCAGACTCGAGAGCACAGGATGCTCTCAGAAAAGGGGAAAAAGGGTGATTTTTTTACGAAAATGGGGGGATAAATTCTTTGAACAAAGTAGGTGTTAAGTACCCACATAAAATTTCATAGCCTATTAGGATCCCTCTCACACTAGCCACCACTTACTCTACATTTCCCCTAATTTACCTCCCCTTATTTCACCACACTTCTCATACTTCCCCTCCTAATCTCTTCTCCTCATTTCCCAGCCTTTCCCTCCCCTCTTTTCTCCTTATTTTTCCTACTTCCCTTAACTCGTTCCCCTCATTTCCCCTAATTTTCTCCCCTTATTTCCCCCGGTTACCTCCACTTTCCCTCCCTTGATTTTTTCTTATTTTCCTAATCTCCCTTCTTCTCATTTCCCATCCTTTACCTCCCCTTCTTTCTTTTCGGTGCCCCTACTTTCCATCCACTTATTTCCCCTCATTTTCCTACTTCACCCTCACTTCCTCTCACGTCCCCTATTTTTTCTCCACTAATTTCCTAGACTTTCCCTCTTTGGGGAAAGTACGACAGATGGACAAATAATTATAAAAATAATTGTTGATAATTATATGAGATAATTATAAAAACCATCCAAATATATTTGGACAATATGTATATTGCATTTTTAATAAAAGTGCTATATTTTCAACCAAACAGGTGAATTTATAAAACAAGAAGACGCATGCTAATAATAAAACAGTTACATTTGCAACAATAAAAAATAAATTTTGAACCAAATAGTAATATGTTTAACCAAAATTCTTGATTTTCTAACTTCAAAAGATCAATTTTCAACCAAATAATTGAATTTTCAAATAAAAGAAATACATTTTCAATAAAAAATAGAATAGTTTAATTTTCAATTTGAAAAATTAATTTTCAACCGAAAGAAATGAATATTCAACAAAATATTTCAATATTCTACAAAAAAGACGATTTTTCAACTGATATGCTGAATTTGAAAAAAATCCATTATTAACCAAGCGGCTTCACTAGAAAAAATATAGTTGAAATTTAAGTAAAGGGGTTAATTTTCAACAAAATAGTTCAATTACTTATTGAACAAATAATTGAATTTTCATCAAAATGGTCGAATTTTCATACAAAAAAATAAACTTCAACGAAAAACAGTTGCCGTTTCTACTAAATAGTTCAATCTTTAAGCCAAGAAGATAATTTTTTTAGAATACAGTTAAATTTTTATTCTGAAAACATGACTTATCTACTAAAAAATAAATCTTGAATCTCAAAGGAAAAATCTATCCAAAAACAGAAATCTTTAGAAAGACTATTGATTTTTCGACCAAAAAAAATGAATTTTTATGAAAATAATTTAATTTTCTACAAAATAGTAAAAATTTACAACCAAATGGTAGAAGTGTTACGGAAAAAGATAAATTATGAACTAAAAATATAATAGTAGACTTTTCAGTTCAAAGGAATTAAAAATTTTCAATCAAAACAAATGATTGCTCAAAAAAATCTAATAGTTGATGTTTCATACTTCAACCA
>CAKNXH010058197.1:0-13764 GCA_932178445.1 Andricus quercusramuli | reverse complement strand
GATTCTTGACCAACAAAAAGAGAATTTTTAATAAAACAGTTAAATTTTCAGCCGAAAAGATGAATCTTCAACTAGTAGAATGAATTTTTGATGAAGCTGTTCTTTTTCAAACTAAGTGGTTGAATTTAAAATTAAGAAGATTAATCAAACAGAGATTAATTTTCATCTAAAAATCGAATTCGCGAAACTTTGAATATTGAATATTAATTCAGTCCGTATTTAAGCAAGAAAAGGAGAAAAGGGACATTTTTATTGAAAACAGTGAAAAAGGAGGAATATAAAAAAGTGAATTTAAAAGAGGGGAATAGGAGAATGGAGAAAAGACTATGAAGTCTGGAATTTAGTTTAGAAATGTCATTTTATTAATGAGAATATTTTAAATATTTTAATTTTAAATTTTAAATATTTTAAATTATTTAAAAAGTAATAGAGATAAATTTAGATCTAAAATCGGTTTTAGAAACGAAATAAAATAAAATTAGAGAATAATTCCCTATCATTGAAGTGCATTTGAAACTCTAGTACCGTAGCAAACTTGGGTTAGGGAAATTGCCACGAGGTAGTTGCAACGTGGGATTGACAGATGCATTACTGGCTCTGATGCAGCTTGTCTGTCTCGAAGCACAGAAAAGAGAGAAAACCAGTATTGGGATGGAATATTTCATTGGACACTGAACAGTAGCAGGATACGATTTCGCAGGTGCAGGGTGTAAACGCGTTTTGATTTATGAATCCCAGTCATACCATGAATAAACTGAAACATTTTACAGTGATTTTACAGATGGTGTTTTAGAATAGTAAAATATTTTACTAGAAAATTCACAAACTAAATTTTACACTTCACAGTCTCCCATAAAATGCACCAATAGTATATTATTTACGGCAAATGATTTTTGTTATGAAAAAACTAAATTTTGTAGAAGAATAATCATCACGGTTTTGAGCATAAGTAGTAATAGCAGACATGGTCAGACATAACACGGATTGATGAGAAGATTTTTTTTTAATCACAACAGGTATTTTCAGATTTAAAAGTTTTCAAATAGAAAGGTATACAAGTCGAAACTTTTTCAGAATAATCTTCAGATTAAAATTCTAATTTGTGAGATGACTTTTTTAAAATTGTATTTTATGATTGCTTGAATCTTGGAAGCTTTCCAATTAGGAAATTTCGGATTTGAAAACTGTATTATTCGACAATTTTTCAAGGCGAAAAATTCCAATTTAGAAGCTTGTCAATTACAGTCCCTCAGAGTTACATTTCCGCTTGGAAAAATTTATAAATTACAAAGTAACGCGGGTCTTATTTTCGCCAGTCGTATATTATTAGAGCGAGATTACATTTTCAAGCACATGTTGACATAATTCTCTAAAAACTCCTTTGAGTTTGAGAAATGTAATTTCACCATGGCTTCCTCGCTTCGCGCTTGGCATCAATTGAAATTTGATTCTAAAAAGCTTAAAAACGAAACGAGATGACATTAAGATTTTTTTTAAATTTGTTTGTTTCGAATTGTTGCTAATATTTGGTGTTTAATGTTGCCAAGGATACTTTTTATTAACCTTTCCATGATTTGCTAAGATTTGTTATTAGAGCTTAATAGGGGTTGTTTTCTTACGTTGATACGGATTGCACTTCCAGTTTATGAAGGTTGTTAGTGACAGTTTTTAAGGGTTGTTGCTATGGCTTCTTATTCATTATTCGTAATGATAGTTATCGGCTTTTCTACGAGTTGTTTCCTCCTTTTATAGTTTTTCTTATTGTCTCTGAGGATGGTTGATTGATGTTTATTGGTCTTTTCTGAGGGGTTGTTATTGACCAATGATATCTGTTATTATTTATCGCTTTATTGGGTTGTTCTTGAGATTTGTGTATGGATTATTATTACGCTGCGAAGGGTTGATGTTTTCAGTTTTTCGGGTTCTTATTAAATCTTCCAATGCGTTATTATTGTCACCTATTGCTAAAGATTTGTTATTGCCCATTGCTACTTGCGTTTATTGGAATTTGCTAATCTCAAGAGAAGCTATGATTTTTGATAAGTAATTTTATTAATCACTGCTAGGATTTCACCTTATGGGGAATTGTGGGAATAACTTATAAGTTTTTCTCTTTATAGAGATTGTTATTTATTATGGGGATTGTTATTAAGCCTTTTCACGGATTGTTTCTTCTATCTGTTGCTAAAGTTGGTTATTGACGTACCATTCCTATTTGTGGTTATTGGACTTCACTGTTTTGAAGTGTGGCTACTGACTTTTAATACGGGTTTTTATTCATCACTGCCAGGATTTTCTTCTTTCTTGGGATTTATAGGAATATATTCTAAGGTTTTTCCTTCACAGGAATTGTTAACGACAGTTTTCAAAGGTTTTTATTTATTAATGGTAAGGATAGTGATTGGCTCTTTCTAGGGATTGTTTTTTCATCTTATGGGCTTTTTATTGATTATTTATAAGGGTAGTTATCGACCTTTATTAGAAGTTGTTATTAATTATTTTTAAGGCATTTTTACTCGTATAGGGGTTGTTATTGACTATCACTATCTGTTTTTATTAATCGATTTTACGGGCCGTTTTTGAACTTTGTGTATGGGTTGTTTTTATGTTGTTGGTGGATTGCTATTTTCAGTTTTAGGGGTTGTTATTGAGCATTTGTAGAGAGTTCTATTGCTACCTTTTCCTAGAGGCTGTTATTGACCATTGCTATATTTGCGGTTATTGGACTTTGCTAATCGTAAGATTAGCTACTGACTTTTGCTAGAAGATGTTATTAATTACTGACAGGATTCCCCCTTAGAAGAAATTATAGGAACAATTTCTCAGATTTTCCGTTTATAGAGATTGTTATTAATAGTTCTGAGGCATTGCTTCTATAGCTCCTTATTGATTATTGGTAAGAATAGTTATTGGCTTTTGCTAGAAGCTGCTTCCTTCTTCTATAGGCTTTCTTTATTTATTGTTTCTAAGGATTATTATTCACCTTTGCTAGGGGTTGTTATTAGTTACTCCTAGGATTCCCCCCTTATCGATAATCATAGGAATAATTTTTCAGATTTTCCCTTTATAGATATTGTTATTGATAGTTTTTGAGCGTTGCTGCTATGGTTTGTTTTTTATAATCAGTAAGGACAGTTACTCACTTTTGATAGGGGTTGTTTCGTACTTTTATAGGGTTTTTATTAATTATTTTCAAGAATTATTATTGAACTTTGCTATAGAGAATAATTATTCTTGAAGTACTTTTCCCCTGATAGGGGTTGTTATTGACCATTGCTGTCTGTTGTTATTCTTTGCTTTTATAGGTTGTTTTGGACCTTTGGGTAAGGATTCAATATGTGAAAACAGTTTTATTTATATGTGAAATTAAATAACTTTTTGCCTTTGTGAATGTAACTTTGTAAGTAATGGCAATTAACTTCCTAATGGTACATGCTTTTAGGAATTCAAATAACATGTTTAATTTTGGAAGCTTTCACAGACTAATAATTCAACTAAAAAAACTCAGTCTAAATTGAAAAACCTTGACTAAAGGGGCTCGAAATTGTCCAATAACATATTTTACATACCAATATGATCATCAAATTCTATTTTGAAATAGAAAATAATCCACTGTATGAGTTGTACGTACCTGAAACACAAAACAAATGTACGCCTTAGTATTAAAAGAAGAATACTAATATGTACGAAATATCAACAATAGAAAGATGATCTTACTTCAGAAAGATATTAAGTTTAAATTAAGTTCTTCATCGATTATTTCTAAGGGAGGCAATTGACCTTTGCTAGAGGTATTATCAATTATTCCTAAACTATTTCTCTACTTGTTATTGACCATTCATAACTGTTTTTATTCGCTTCTTTTATTGGTTGTTTCGCACTTTTACGTAAGGTTGTTGTTATGTTTCTAGGGCTTGCTATTTTATTGCTATTTTTCGTTTTAGGGATCGTTAGTGTGACTTTCCAGCTACCTGTTGCTAAAGGTTGTTTTTGAACATGCTAGTTGTGATTATTGGACTTTGCTAATTGTAAGAGAAGCTACTGATTTTTGATAATAATGCTATCAATCACTGCTAGGATTTCCCACCTCATATGGAATTATAAAAATAATTTCTAAGATGTTTCCTTTTGTACAGGTATTGCCAGATTTTAATGGCGGTTTTGAACGGTTCTTCTTCAATATTGGCAACGATATTTATTGTCTGTTACTAAGGATTGTTTCCTTCTTTCATAGGGTATTTTTCATTATTTTTAAGGGTGGTTATTGACTTTTTCTAGGGGGTTAGACCTTTGTGAAAGGTTGTTTTTTTATTCCCAGAGGTTGCTATTTTCAGTTTTAGGACTATTATTGCTACCTGTTCCTAAATGTTGTTATTGAACATTGCTATTTGTGGTTATTGAACTTTGATAATTGCAAGAGTAACTATGAAATTTTTCCAGGAGATGTTAAGAATCACTGCTGGGCTTTTCCCCTTTATAGGGAATTTTAGGAATAATTTATAAGTTTTTTCCATCCATAGATATTGTTTGTAAAGATTATTATTATTGATCTTTGCAAGAGGTAGTTATTAATTATTGCTAAGGTATTCTTACCCTTATATGGGTTATTCTGAACAAATGCTAGCTATTGATATTCATCGTTTGTATGGGTGGTTTTCTACCTCTGTATATGGATTGTTATTGAAATCTTTTGAGAGTTGTTGATATGGTTTATTGATTATTGTTGAGGATAGTTTCCGGCCATTGCTAGGGTTTTTAAAAAGGATTTTAATTGATTATTTATAAGGGTAATTATGGACCAATTCTAGAATTTGCTATAAATTCTTTCTAAGGTATATGGAACCTGATGAAGATTTCGCAGTACCATTGGTATCTGTTGTTATTTATTGCTTTTATGGTTTGTTTTTGACTTCTGCGTACGGATTGTTACTAAGTTGCTAGAAATTACTGTTTTCAGTTTTAGGTGTTATTATTGAGCCTTTCCAGGGTTGCTATGCTTTGCTATTGATTATTGGTGACAATAGTTATTAGCAATTGCTAAAGGTTGTTTCCTCCTCTTATAGCGTTTTAAATCAATAATTTTCAAACAGTAATTATTGACCTTTGCTAATGGTTGTTATTATTCATTCTTAAAGTATTTTTCCCTTTATAAACACTGTTACTGACTACTGATGTCCATAGTTGTTTGCTGCTTTTTTTTGCAGTTTCAGACCTTTGTGTAAGGATTGTTTTATATGTCGCCCGGGATTGCTATTTTCAGTTTCAGGAGTTGTTATTGAGCCTCTCAAGCTACCTGTTCCTAAGGGTTGTAACTGAACATTGCTCTTTGCCATTATTGGAATACATCTAAGGATCTAAAGATGATTATTGACCTTTAGTAGAAGTTGTTATTAATTATTCCTAAATTTGTTTTCCTCTTATCTAGGTTTTGTTACTGAACATTGCTATTGGCGGTTGTTGCTCCCGGTTCTTATGGACTATTGCTAGCAGATGTTGATACTTCCTATAATAAAGATGACAACAAGATGGAATGAATACGAATAGATTTTGTGTCTAAAATTAGCAGCTGTAATTGAAGCCATTGTATTTACGAGACTTTCTCTTTATTCTCCGATAGTATTGTTATGCAAAATAGTTTAATTAAGACTTCCAAGATCGGTACGAGTCAGGACCAGCTTGGTTTCTCTGGTTCAAAGGTGATAAGTGGCCATTTATGTCGCGAGCCTCGTTTCCTCGTATTTTCAAAAGCTTTAATTCTGCCTCATCCTCGTTATCGCGTCATTTGTATTCAGTCCATTCCAATAACTGTTCCACTGCTTTCTCCAGAATTTCTATCACATTTTTATAAATTGTGTGCAACTTTTCCCCCATTTCGTTAACTTTCCTTCAATCTAAAAAATCTCTTTCAAAAACTGTCACGGTCACTTCATCAAATGTAATGGCAAAAATAATTAGCGTATGTGAAAAATTACAGAAATCTATTTCTAAACTGTGTGATGAGAAAAAAATTATACTAGAATTGTATAGATATATTTTTTATGACATTATAAATGTTTGTTATCTTATTTAATGGATGGAATCATATTTTACAAACATATATTTATACTGTTCGTGATTAAAGTTCTATAAACGTTCAACATTTTCCGGTGTATTTTACGATAAATAATTTCATTTAAACGGTTATGAATACGAAATATACTCGGGTGAAATTCAGTGTAATTCACATTGGGTCATTATGCAAGTCGTTAAGTATTCTGTATCGATATTCATTTTCATGGAGGACACGCTGACGCCATAACGAATGGGATATTCACCTCCGGAAAAAAAGAAATGAACAATTTACGTTTCTGTATTTATTTATTCATTTATGAAAATCAATATTGTAACGAAATAAATGTGTTTGCGATTAATTTTCAGTGCGTTAATTTGGAAGAGGTTCTAAAATATAATTCTTTCCATATTTTTCAGAATTATTTCTAATATATTTTGAGATATAAAATTTTAGGAAAACTTTATTATTCCAAAGGATATTCACAAGTTTTAGAAGTTTTGAACAGACTCGAAAAAAATTCAAGTCTTGAAAAGATTTAGAAAATTTTCAAGCAAAATGTTTATCTTCTCAGATTTCGAAAAAAAGTTTTTTTATGAATTTTTAAATGTTTCAGGAGAATAAAATTTTTTTTAAGATTCCTGGTACAATTTTTCATGATTTTTTATTTCAAAAAAGCCTCGCAAAAGCAGTACCATGTGCGATAATATCCTTATAATATCCTTAGAATATTGTGTTGGACATTTTTAAATTGAGGAAGGTTTAATTAAATTAATTGAAAAATTTTGGAAAATGTTACCATTGCATTGACAACCAAATAGTTGAACTTTCGAGTGAAAGGGACGAATTTACAACAAAATAGTTGAATTTTTAACCAAAGAGTAGATTTTTGAATCTAAAAAAATGAATTTTTTTTCAAAAAAAGAAATGTTCAACATAAAAGCTGAATTTTCGACCGTAAAGTAAAATACGGTTTTTTATAGTAAAATCCAACGTAGATGATTTTTTTATACCAAATAATACGACTTTTTAACCAAATAGTTAAATGTTGAACCAAAGAGATGAATCTTCAACCAAAAATATAAATTTTGTTACAATGTGGTTCAACTTTGACATAAGTGGTTGAATTTTCAATTTCGAAATGTCAATTTTAAACCAAAAATGAAATAGATATTTTTAGTTTATTAATTTTCAACCTAACAAAAATCAAGTTTGCAGCAGAATAATTGAATTTTCAACCAACAAAATGAATTTTCGATCGAAACGATGATTTTTTAACTGGAAGAGTTGAATTTTTAGTTAATAAATTAACTTTCAACCAAATCAGATAAGCAAGTATTTAAATAAAATAATATTAGAATTTTAAATAAATTATGTATGAATTCAAACAATAAGACGAATTTTAAACAAAACAGTTGAATCCTCAATCAAAAGAGTTTAATTTTTAACCAAACACTTGAATTCATAACAAAAAAGAAAACATTTTTGCAGAAACAAAAAACAAAAACCAAAAACCAAACAATCTTCAACACAATACATGAATTTTGAACCAAATTATTGATTTTTCAACCAAAAAAGATCAATTTTAAGCCGAAAGTTGAATAGTTAAATTCCCAGTTGAGAAATTTAATTTTTGACGAAACAGTAGATTTTTCAACCAAAAGAGTTCTGAACCAGATATATAAGTGTAGAACTTTGCATTAAATATTATTAAATTTCAACTAAAAATATTACTTTTTAATAAAATGGTTGAATTTTCAATAAAATAATTAAATTTTTAACTGAATAATTTAATTATTGACCTACAAAGATGTATTTTCAACCGTATAGATGAATTTTTAACTAAAAAACATCAACAAATGAAGAAGCCGAAACAAAAAATGAATTTTTAACAAAGGTCTTTAATTTTTAACCAAGTAGATTAATTTTCTACAAAACAGTTGAAGTTTTTACCCTAAAATGTGCATTTTCAACGAAAAAGTTAATTTTTAACGAAATAGTTGAATTTTTGACTAAAATCGACTCATTTTCAACAAAAAGTGAAATTGTTAAATTTGAAGGTCGAAGAATTTATTTAAAAAAACAAACAAAATTGCAACAAAATAGTTAAATTTTCAACCAGAGATAAATTTTGAACTGATGAAATGAATTTTTAACGAAGTTGTTCGACTTCCAAATCGATGATTTTTCAATCAAAAATGGAATAGCTAAATTTTGTATTAAAAAAAAAGTAATTTGAACAAAAAAAATGTATTTTCAAAGAAATATATGAATTCTGTATTGCAAATAATAACTTTTTGTGAAAATAAAACATAATTTAAGCCAGATCATATGACTAAAATCAAAATGTTTTAATTCTACTTTCGTGAGAGAAAACAAATTTTCAACAAGTTATTTATACCTCCAGCCAATAAAATAAATTTTCAATAAATTAGTAGAGATTCCAACCGAGTACTTGACTCTGTAACTAAAAAAGATTACTTTTCAACGAAATACTTTAATTTGCAACAGAATAATTAAATTTTCAACCAAATAGTAGAATTTTTAACAAGAAGAGATGAACTCTGAACAAAAAATATAATAGTAGACTTTTCAAATAGAAAGAATTAACATTTAACCAAATTGAGTTCTATTGATTCTTCTCACAGGAGCAAAAAAATGAGAAAAAGGGAAAACAAGAAAATTTTCTTAAAAACAGGGAAAAAAAAGAATTCTTTCAAAGGTGGTGAAATACGAGAGTAGGGGAGAGCACTCTAGCCTAACTTGTACCTTTTTGTTAAACAAATTCTTTAACGGAAAATTCAAAATCGGGAGAAAAATAGGGAACAGGGAAAAGAGTGTGCAGTAGGGTGGTCCAAAAATTTTTTTTTCGAATTTTTATGGGGACACTCCCCAAATTTGTTCGAATACACCCAAAAATAAATGCATTTTTTTTTGTTTTGAAAAAAATTATATTTAGATCAATTACGCTAGAAAGATGCATTTTTTTTTATATTTCTGGCTTTTTGTTTAATATTCATTTGGAGTGAAGTAATAATGAATTCAGGTTCACAAAATAATTGTTTAAACATTCTGTTATCATTGTGGATAATATTGTCTTATTTAATTTGTAGAATGCTGAGGTTTTTTCTGAAATTTTTAACTGTTTGTCTATTTTTTATTAGGCGTGACATGATAATTTATTAGATTTAGCAAAATTAATTGTTTAAACAAATTATTATTGTTTATGACTATCTTCATCTATATCAATTGCTCCTGATAGTTGCGTTTTTTCGGCAATTTTTACCTTTCTGTCCTTTTTTCACTTAGTGAGGTAATAATTAATTAAAGTTAACAAAAAAGTTGTTTAAGCAATTTAATATTATTTATAACTATCTTTTCTTAGATAAGTGCTAGAATGTGGCGGTTTTTTCAAAAAATTTTCACTTTGCATCGCCTTTTTACTTATCAACAAATAATAAGTCAACCACAACAAAAATAATTTTTCGAATGGTATTGTTGTTTTAAGTGAATTATTTTTGCTTTTTTCCGAATGCTTGAAAAAAAATAACTAAAAGGAAAAAAGCTATTTTACATAAGAGGCAGAAATCAACATTGAATGTTTTGAACAACTTTTTTGTTAACTTTAATTAATTATTACCTCACTAAGTGAGAAAAGGACAGAAAGGTAAAAATTGCCGAAAAACCGCAACTATCAGGCGCAATCGATATAGATGAAGATAGTCATAAACAATAATAATTTGTTCAAACAATTATTTTTGCTAAATCTAATTAATTATTAAATCCCGTCTAATAAAAAATAAACAAACAGTTGAAAATTTCAAAAAAACCGCAACATCCTACCAATTAAGCAGAGAGAATATTATTAGCAATGATAATAAATTGTTTAAACAATTATTTTTTCAACTTGAATTCATTATCACTTCACTCCAAATGAAAATTAGACGAAAAGCCAAAAATTAAAAAAAAACGCATCTTTCTAGCATTATTCTAATATATTATTATTAATAATTATAATACATTGTTCAAACAATCACTATTGTTAACTTGAATTCATTATTACTTCACTCCAAATGAAAATTGCACAAAAAGCCAGAAATTTCAACAACAAAAACCGCATCTTTCTAGCATTATTCAAATATAATATTATTAATAATTATAATAAATTGTTTAAAAAATCATTTTGTTAATATTGATGAACTATCACTTACTTCTAATTGAAAAATGGACAACAAATGGAAAATTTCTGAAAAAACCCCGTCTTTCTATCTCCATTCTATGAGAAAATTGCTAAAAACAATAATAAATTGTTTAAACAATTCATGAAAATATCTAATTTTCAGTATAAAGTAATATTTTATGTATTAGAAACAATTCGCATTAAATAAACCGCAAAAAATCATAATTAATGCCAAAAACTCGAGAAACCCATTTTTTCACTTATGGGGTTTCTTTGGGACCCTATAAAACAGACTTATGGGGGTGAAATTTTAAAAGTGATATTTTTTCGTATTCTATAGCTAATTGTGAAGAGAAATGTTGAGTTCCAACTCGATTGGGATAATATTGAGGATTCTGAATAAGATTTACAAAAACGTCTTTTTTTTCTTATGGGAAATACATGTTAAACTTCATGGGGCTTGCGGCACCACTAACTATAATTTTTTTTTCAAAGAAAAATGCATTCACTTGTGGGTGTATTCGAACAAATTTGGGGGGTGTCCCGACAAAAATTCAAAACAAAAAATTTCCAATGCATTTTTGGACCACCCTAGTGTGCAGTCTGATAGATTATAAGTTAATTTTATATTTTTATTTATATTTTATATTATAATTTTAGAAAGGCTAACTTTTTTGCAAATTTTGAGAATTTCGAAAAAAAATTTCTAATCAAAATTACAATAAATGAAAGATTAATTACGCTTTTAAATTAAAATAAGATTCCTACAAGAAGTTACATTCCCAGAATAAATAAACCTGAAACTTCGTCTCGCACCTTTTCATCTCAATTATTATGCCAGAAAATGCGAATGAGTTCCCTGGCGACGCGACATTCCTGGATACGACTCGCTAAAGTTAAATACTCAATTTTCAATTTACAGCTTCCTCAGCAACGAGGGTATTTCTTGCAAATCATTCTCGCACTTCCATCCTCATTCTTAGAATATATTAGACCGTCACGGTCTGAGAAAACATTTTAGGTGTAGATTTCCGCAAAAGAAAAAAAGGAAAAAACCCGAGGGAGAAAAAGGCAAGAAAATAGACAAAAAAAAGAGAGAAGACGAGGAAGAGCGCACTCATCTTAAATTTTTGCATGCAGATTGGTATGAGCCGCCATGCCCGGAAGGAGGTAATTTCGAGTTGGGGGCAGACGTATGTTCGAGCGATAAAAGTAATGAGATCCATTATAACAAGCTGAGTTCTCTCGTAAGGGAGTATCGCACTCTTCCTACCCTTAGAAGGCAAATTAAGGGGGTGATGGGGGGGGGGGGCTAAGAAACCCCATGCCCCTGTCCCGTTAGATTTATAACCATGTTTCTTCTTTTAAACTGAGACAGTCTTAATGTTCTCATAAAAAGTTAAATAGTCCATCTCTTTTCAGAACGGAGGGTATTACAATATTTAATTCGAAATTCATGCTACGGTATCAGAGGGTTCGAGATTTATTACAAAAAATTCTTGAGCAGTATCCCTCTGCTCATAAATTTGTCTTGAATTTATTTTTCTTTAGGTTTTTAAATCAAAGTGTGTTGATTTTTAATAACCCTTGCATCACCCTACAACCTATTCCTTTCAACCGCTTTTCATCTCACCATCCATCTTATACTCCCTCTCGCCCCGAACAACGAACACCTAAGAAATAAGCGTGAAGTAATACTTTTCTCCCACAAAACTTAGTAGAGGAAGGAATGAAAGTGAGGGGAAGCGATGGTAGGGGGAGTAGGGAATGGAATTTTAGGGAGGGAATTAGCAGAACTGGAGAGAGGAGAAGTATGGGAAATGGAGGGAGAGCGGAAAGGAACGGGTATAAGGGAAGTAAGCGTAAGCAGGAAAGGGGACATAGCGGAAAGGAAGTTAGGAGTTGGGAGGGTAAAGATGAAGTAAGAATAGGGATAGTAGGGGAAGGGAGGAACAGTACGATAGGGAGGGGAAGTAGAAGAATTTGAAAGAAGGGAAGTATGAGAAGTAGGGAGAGGGCGGTAAGCGACGGGTAGCAGAGAAGTGAGGGTGACTAGGGAAGTAGAAGTAATGGAAAGGAAGTGAGAAGTTTGGTGGGGGAAGGTGAAGTAAGTGTAGGGATAGTAGGGAAAGGGAGGGCAAGCAGGATCATCAGGGAGAGGGGTAGTATGAGAAGTAGGGAAACGGCAGAAAGGGAGAATTAGCAGGGAAGGGAGAGTGAGTAAGAGAGAGAAAGTAGGGAAAGGAGAGTAAGGAATTTGGAGAAGGAAGATAAAATCAGGGTGGAGATGGTAGGGGAAGGTATAAGAAGTATATAGGGAGGTAAGTAGGAGAACTGAGGAGAGGGGTAGTATAAAAAGTAGGGGTGGGAGGAAAGCGAGGAATGGCAGAGAAGTGAGGATGAGTACAGAAGGAGAAGTAGAGGAAGGGAATTGATGAGTTGGGAGGGGAGTATGAAGCAGGGGAAGGGATAGAAGGGGAAGAGATGGAAAGTATAATAGGGGGGGGGGGGAAGTAGAAGAATTTAAGAGAAGGGAAGTATGAGAAGTAGGGAGAGGGCGGTAAGCGACGGGTAGCACAGAAGTGAGGGTGACTAGGGAAGGGGAAGTAATGGAAGGGAAATGAGAAGTTTGGTGGAGGAAGGTAAGGGGTCTGGATAGTAGGGAAAGGGTGGGCAAGCAGGATCATCAGGGCGAGGGGTAGTATGAGAATTAGGGAAACGGCGGAAAGGGAGAATTAGCAGTGAAGGGGGAGTGAGTTAGAGAGAGAAAGTAGGGAAAGGAGAGTAAGAAGTTGGGAGAAGGAAGATAAAATCAGGGTGGAGATGGTAGGGAAAGGTAGAAGAAGTATAATAGGGAGGTGAGTAGGAGAACTGAGGAGAGAGAAAGTATAATGAGTAGGGGTGGGAGGAAAGAGAGGGGTGGCAGGGAAGTAAGGGTGAGTAGGGAAGGAGGAGTAGAGGAAGGAAATTGACTTAAATTATTTTGTGAGAAAGTTATTCTTTTTGGTTTAAAATTGAACTTCTTTGTAAAAAATTTATTTTGTTGTTGTTGAAGATTCATTATTTTGGTTGATAATTCAACTGTTTGCTTAAAAATGTATTACTTTCAGAAGACAACGCAACTTTTTTGTTAAAATTGTATCTTTTTTAGATAAAAATTCAAATATTTGGTTAAAAATTGATGCATTTTCTTGAAAATTTCTCGTTTTGATAGAAGAATCATCATCTCATCTCGTTCATGAACGTAATTTTGGAAAATTTACGAATGAAACAAATAATTCACAACTATTGTATAGAAGTCAGGAAAAGTCAGGAATTTAGAAAAAAATCTCGCAAAAGTCCGAGAATTTCTATAACTTTAAATAACTGTCAAGCAGAATAAATTCGAAATATTTTAATTTGAAATTTTTTGATTCCATTTATAGAAGATTCTTGGTTAAAAATGTTAAAAGTTTGAGATTTTGGTATTTAAATATTAATGGTCAGGGAGAATGAAAAATTATTCAGGGAAAAATTAGGGAATTTTTAAAATGAA
>CAKNXH010058196.1:126189-138232 GCA_932178445.1 Andricus quercusramuli | reverse complement strand
AATGTATCGTTGAGGAATATGATAAAAGTAACACTTAGAAGAAAAAAATAACGTTTCTTTTTGGCATTTTATAGTATGAAATGGAATCTCAATTAATTCAAAGTAGACAGAAAAGAAGAAAACGGGAGTCCTCATCACTGATACTAAGATCACGATTACTGGGATGTTCACCCAATTAGGGGTTGTGCGCGTAATGCGTCACACGTTGTTCTATTGTTTATGTCGTGTTATCCGTTTTGGTTTCGAGGCAATTTTATTCTCGTGCTTATTCAAAAAATGTTAAAACGTGTGACCTATTATGTGCATGACCTCTTACTAAATTTGTAATGCAAAGAGTTCAAAGTAATTCGCAGCATTCAAAAGAATACGAAGAATTCAAAAGAATTCGAAGAATTCAAAAGATTTCGAAGAATTCAAAAGATTGCGAAGAATTCAAAAGATTTCGAAGAATTCAAAAGAATTCGAAGAATTCAAAAGAGTTCTAAGAACTCGAAAGAATTCGAAGAATCGGGAAGGTCCCAATAATCGTGTAACTTGGTTAATGTATCGTTGAGAAATATGATAAAAGTAACACTTAGAAGAAAAATATAACGTTCCTTTTTAGCATTTTATAGGATGAAATGGAATTTCAATTAATTCAAAGTAGACAGAAAAGAAGAAAAGTGGCTTCTCCATTACTGGCACTAAGATCACGATTACTGGGATGTTTAGCCAATGAGGGTTCGTGCACATAATGCGTCACACGGTTTTATTTTGTTTATGTCGTGGTATCCCTGTGAGCTTCGAGGCAAGTTTATTCTCGTGTTTATTTAAACAATGGAAAAACGTATGACGTATTATGTGCACGACCCCTTGCTTAATTTTTAATGCAAAGAATTCAAAAGAGTTCGAGGAATTCAAGGAGTTGAAAGAATTCAAGAAATTCAAAAGAATTCAAGGAATTCAAAAGAATTCAAGGAATTCAAAAGAATTCAAGGAATTCAAAAGAATTCAAAAGAATTCAAGGAATTCAAAAGAGTTTAAGGAATTCAAAAGAATTCAAGGAATTTAAAAAAAAATCGAAGAATTCTAGGAACTTGACAGAATTCGGAAGAATTCAAAGAATCCGAAAGTATTCAATGAAATGCATTTTTAACCTTAGGTCGCTTATTGTAATCGTGAGTAAGTATCCCAGTAATCGTGAAGCTCCCAATAAGCGTCTCAATTGGTTTATGTATAGTGTAAAATTGTATTATGTTCACGACCTCTTACTTAATTTTCAATGCAAAGAATTCAAAAGAATTTTAAGCATTCAAAAGAATTCTTTAAAAGAATTCAGTAGAATTCAAGGAATTCGAAAAAATTCGAAGAATACAAAAGAACTCGAAGAATTCTAGGAATTGAAAAGAATTCGAAGAATTCAGAAGAATTCTAGGAACTTGAAAGTATTCGAAGAATCCAAAAGTATTCAAAGAAATGAATTTTTTATTTTAGGTCGCTTATTGTAATCGTAAGTGAGTAAGTGTCCCAGCAATCGCGAAGGCCATGATAATCGTGTAACTTGGTTAATGTATCGTTAAAAAATATGATATAAGTAGCATTTAGAAGAAAAAATAACATTTCTCTTCAGCATTTTGTAGTTTTTTTATATTTTATAGAAAACAATTTTGTTCTCGTCTTTATTTAGAAAAAGGAAGAACGTGTGACGCATTAAGTGCACGACTCCATACTTAATTTTTGATCCAAATAATTCGAAAGAATTCAAGGAATTCGAAAGAATTAGAAGAATTCAATGAGTTAACAGAATGTAAGGAATTCAAAAGAACTCAAGAAATTCAGAAGAATTCAAATAATTCAAAAGAATGCAAGGAATTCGAGGAGTTCAAAAGAATTCAAAAGATTTCAAGGAAATTCAAAATGAATTCGAAGAATTCAGAAGAATTCTAGGAACCTAAAAGAATTCGAAGAATTCGGAAGAATTCAAAGAATCAAAAAGTATGCAAAGAAATTAATTTTTAATTTTAGGTCGCTTATTATAATCGTAAGTGAGTAAGTGTCCCAATAATCGTGTAACGTGGTTAATGTATTCTTAAAAAATATGATAAAAGTAACATTTAGAAGAAAAAAATTACATTTCTTTTTAGCATTTTATAGTATGAAATGGGATTTCAATTAATTCAAAGTGTACAGAAAAATAGAAAATTGGCGCCACCATTAATGGTACTAAGGTCACGATTACTGGGATGTTTACTCAATTACTTAATTTTTTAATGCAAAGAATTCAAAAGAATTGATAAGAATTCAAAGAATTCATAAGAATTTAAAGAATTCATAAAGATTCAAAGAATTCAGAAGAATGGAAAAGTCTTCAAAGAATACAAAATTATTTCATCAATTGAAATTATTTTTAATTTTAGGTCGTTACTTCTAATCTTAAGTAATACTTAATTTTTGAATTAGAAGAATTAAAAAAAATTGAAAATTCAAAAGAATTACAAGAATTTAAAAGAATTCAAAAGTCTTCCAAGAATTCAAAAAATTTCAAAAGAATTATAAGAATGCAAAGAATTCACAAAGTTCAACAGAATTTAAAGAATTCAGAAGAATTCAAAAGAATTCGAAGAATTCAAAGGATTTCAGAACTGCAGGAGTTCAAAAAGTCCAAAAGTTTTCAAAGAATTCTGGAGATTTCAAAAGAACTGTAAGGATTCTAAGAATTCAGATGAATTCAAAAGAATTTAAAGAATTCAAAGAATTCCAAAAATCGAAGAATGCAAAGAATTCAAAAGAATTCGAAGAATTCAAAAGTATTCAAAAAATCCAAAAGTATTCAAAGAATTGAAATGAATTTTTTATTTTAGGTTTTTAGTTTTAATTTTAAGTAATATTTAATTTTTGAACTAAAATTTTTTTTTAATTCAAAAGAATGTAGAAGAATTCAAAATAATTCACAAAATTCAAAGAATTCAAAGGATTTCAGAACTCGAAGAATTCAAAGAATCCAAAAGTGTTGGAAGAATTTAAATTAATTTTTCATTTTAGGTCGTTAGTTTTAATCTTGAGTAATACTTAATTTTTGAATTCGAAGAATTAAAAAAAAATTAAAGAGAATTAAAAGAATTTAAAAGTATTGAAAAGTCTTCAAAAAATTCAAAAAATTTCAAAAGAATTATTAGAATGCAAAAGAATTCACAGAGTTCAACAGAATTGAGAAGAATTCTAAAGAATTCGAAGAATTCAAAGGATGTCAGAACTCGAGGAGTTCAAAAAGTCCAAAAGTTTTCAAAGAATTTTGGAAATTTCAAAAGAACTGTAAGGATTCTAAGAATTCAAAAGAATTCAAAAGAATTTAAAGAATTCAAAAAATTCGAAGAATTCAAAGGATTTCAGAACTCAAAGAATTAAAAAAATCCAAAATTATTCAAAGAATTCACGAGATTTGAAAAGAACTGTAAGGATTCTAAGAATTCAAAAGAATTCACAGAATTCAAAAGATTTTAAAGAATTCAAAGAATTCCAAAAATTCGAAGAATGCAAAAAATTCCAAAGTATTCACAGAATTTATGACAATTCAAAAGAATTTGAAGAATTCTAAAGTATTCAAAGAATCCAAAAGTATTCAAAGAATTGAAATGAATTTTTAATTTTAGGTCGTTAGTTTTAATTTTGAGTAATATTTAATTTTTGAATTAAAAAGTTTTTTAATTCAAAAGAATTGAAACGAATTTAGAAGACTTCAAAAGCGTTCACAGAATGCAACAGAATTTAAAGAATTCAGAAGAATTCAAAGGATTTCAGAACTCAAAGAATTAAAAGAATTCAAAGGAGTTCGAAGAATCCAAAAGTGTTGAAAGAATTTAAATTAATTTTTAATTTTAGGTCGTTAGTTTTAATCTTGTGTAATACTCAATTTTTGAATTCAAAGAATTGAAAAAAATGAAAATTCACGAGAATTTAAAAGAATTCAAAAGATTTCAAAAGAATTATAAGAATACAAAAAAATTCACAAGGTTCAACAGAATTTAAAGAATTCAAAGGATTTCAGAACTCGATGAATTAAGAAAATCCAAAATGTAAGGATTCTAAGAATTCCAAAGAATTCACAGAATTCCAAAAATTCGAACAATGCTAAAAATTCAAAAGTATTCAAGGAATGTATGAGAATTCAAAAGAATTAAAAAGTATTTAAAAAATCCACAAGTATTCAAAGAATAGAAATGAATTTTTAATTTTAGGTCGTTAGTTTTAATTTTGAGTAATTATAATTTTTCAATTATAAAATTTTTTAATTCAAAAGAGTTCAAAAGAATTTAGAAGAATTCAAAGGAGTTCACAGAATGAAAGAGAATTTAAAGAATTCAAAAGATTTCAGAACTCGAAGAATTCAAAAGAGTTCCAAGAATCCAAAAGTGTTCAAAGAATTGAAATTAATTTGTAATATTAGGTCGTTAGTTTTAATCTTGAGTAATAGTCAATTTTTGAATTCAAAGAATAAAGTTTTCTTAAGAATTCAAAAGAATTAATTCAGAACAATTGAAAGAATATAAGAGTATTCAAGGAATACGAAAAAATTCAAAAGAGTAGTAGATGTACATTCAGTGTATGGTTGTGAGAAACGCTGAATACCTCTTTCGATGAAATTTTGTATAAATATTACCTGCAAATGATTATTCGAAAGTCGAATAAAGCGAGAATAAAGAAATTTTATTTCCTTTGTATCACACACTATTATAGAGAAACCTGAGGTTTTGTATGTTAAAAGGTGGCAGCACATGTCTGGGAATATTTTTGTATTCTGACATGTAGTCACGTTAGCATTATTTTTCTTACGTCTCTAAATAAGCGAGAATAAGGAAATTTTATTTGCTGTGTATCACACACTATTAGAGAAACCTGAGGTTTCGTATATTAAAAGGTGGCAGCACATTTATGGGAATATTTTTATATTCTGTCATGTGTCGTTACAGACTCAGTTTGTGCGAAACCGGCATGGCGCTTCTCCCGGCGACCGCAGGGTGGCGCCCGCATCTTTTTCTAAAGTGGCTTTCTCCCACCAGCCACCATATTCAAATAATTTGTAATACAGGTAATACAAGGGCTTCGAGGTGAACATTGCAAATATTAAAAATATATATTTAGCAATAATATAGCAACTTGAGTTGACCAGACAGACCTGCCCCATAATATTACCTGTCATTTAAAACAAAAATTAGCATGATATTTTAATTTCCCTCTTTTTAAATTGGCGGAAAAAAATAACATGGGACGGTCGGTAATACGTGACGTCATAATGTACTACATGCCCTTAAGGAGATCGGTACCAAGTATATACGTTGATGCCATACATTTCAGAGTTATAAACCTAAAACGAAAAATTGAGCGATTTTATAGTAAGAAAAAGAAAACTAGGTAAAATGCGGGTCTCATTGTTTATGCCATAAACGAATTTACTCCTTTGAATTTGTTCACCCTTAACTTTGAACCAATTTTCAATTATAAATTCGTCTCAAATTAAACTATCCCTCTTACCGAAATCTATGATTGAGTTCAGAATTTTTGACCTTAAGTTCGCTTATCGAGTCAAATAATTTTCAGTTTGACTTTAAATTCTTGGTGTTCACTGGATCGAATTTCGTATTTGTGAGGACTTTCTTAATTCGGCCTATATTTTTTTTATTTATTTCAGTTCTTCTTATCAATTTGTTCTTCTTGATTCCCTCATTTCTATCTTCTGCTTCTTTTTACGCTTATTTCTGTTTTGATCGTACCAGCATTCCTGAAACCTATCTATAAGCTTTATTCGCTCCAATTCTGGCTTTTCTACTTTAAAGTTTATAAATTGAGATCTTAATTGGACTATTTTTTTAGGCGAACTCAGTGCACTGTTTGCTAGCAGGGAAATGTATAAAACATCCTGTGTTTGTCCTCTTTTCTTCAATAATTTCAGTTATGAAATTGCTTGCTCCGTTCAAAGTGAATCAAATTTGATGGTAATTCTGGGAGTTTTTTTTAACTCCATCAATTATATCAAAATGTGTTCGACCATCTTGGATAGATAATATACAATATGTTTTGAATTCTGTAAAAATGTGAAGGATAAGTTTCTGAGCTTTCAATTATTATATGGGTTAAAAAGAAACCTTCTCCTCGTACCTTTGAAATTCGAACAAGTATTACAAAATTTCTCCAGTCCAATATTGAGTCTATATTTTGGTTTAAAATTAAGTTAAAAATTTGTTTTTCATTTTTGTTGAGAAGTTTATAATCACTATTAGTTGTTTGATTTTCACACTCACTAAAAACTATTGTTAGAATGCCGGAATACCTGTTCAAAAGCTCAGCGTCACTATGAAGTAACAAAAATTAACCTGGTCGAATAAACTTTACATGAAATTCAGATAATTTCGTGTTTTTAAACCATCTCGGAATAATTTGGCAGTTGTTTCTCAGTACAGAAAAGCGTCTTCTGCTATGTAGTTCACAGCAGTGCAAAGAACAGTGTGAAGTATGGATGGAATTGGTCTGGAAATGAGGACACGAGATTTTTAAAAACATTGCACTTATTACCATTCCATTTTTAAAAATAATTGCACTTATCGCGGACGAATGGTTAAATATTTTGTATGACTGTCAATAAATAAGCATTCGACAACATTCTAAAAAGTCGCCATATTTACTATGATCTTAACCATAATTCACAAGTTATGAGATATGAATTTCCGTTTTGAAAGTTTCGAGATCCGTCGGTGTTGCAGTTCAATATAAAAGCCTTTTTACGAAGTAAAATTTTAAAGCTAAAAGATGATTTCTGGACAACTACAACTCCTATCGGCCTTAATTCATGCTTCAAATTACTATTATTTAACATTTCATTTCTTGAATACTTTTTTGAACTCAGAATTTTTGTTACGTATGCCCTGGCGGACCGAGCGAACGGAGCGGATACGCTACAGCGTATCCTTATAGTATCCACATCGTATCCTCTCCGTATCATGCAAGAAAAACTCATTAAAAAAGAAAGATTAACATTTCACTTGTTCAAATTCGGATTCTACGTGAAATTTTGAGTTAAAGGGTCACAGAGTAATCGCAATAGTTTTTCTTGCAACATTACAAACTTTTAATAAATATAATACTCATCGATGACGTGCGCTGAAGGCGACTTCAAACGCATATCGTCATTCAGTAGCAGTTATCCGTCGACGATGCGTTTGAAGTCGCCTTCAGTCCACGTTATCGATAAGTATTATATTTTTTTAAAGTTTTTAATTTTGCAAGAAAAACTATTGCGATTACTCCGTGACCTTTTAACGCAAAATTTAACGTAGAATCCGAATTTCAATAAGTGAAATGTTCATCTTCCTTTTTTAATCAGTTTTTCTTGCATAATACGGAGAGGATACGATGTGGATACTATAAGGATACACTGTAGCGTATCCGCTCCGTTCGTTCGGTCCGCCAGGGTGAGGCCACCCTGAGTCGTAAAATTTTATTTTAAAAAGTTATTAAATAAATATTTATCAAGAATATTGAACGTCAATTGAAAATCCTAATTTTGTACAGTAGATAACATTTTATATTACGATAATATTGATGGAAAAGAATCTTTGATTCTATCAGGTATTTCAGGTTAGGTGGGTGAAATCAAAGATGTCTGCAAGCTGAGGGATGAACAATAATACCAATTGCATTGGGACAAAACTTTATTTTTTTAAATCTCAGAAAAAAATGGTTTTTCACCCTGAGTGTATTTGGATATTATTTTTTATTTTCTGGAAACTATTCAATTAGATTATAAAATCTATTAAAAATGTGTAATGATTTTATTATTTAATTGAATGGCTTTCTCGAAATGAAAAATTTATGCAAATACACTTATCTTGAGAAATCGGGAAGACTGAAAAATTCTCGAGACTGTAAAATTCCTGAATTAAAAAATCTCCGAATAATTATATTACCGAATTGGAAAATTCCCGAATAATAAAATTCCTGTCATAAAATTGCCGAATTCTGGAATATCCAAATAACTAGAAAATTCCCCAATTATAAAATTATTATAAAATTCTTATAAAATTCCCGAATTTAGACGAATGAAAAAATTTTTCCATGAATATTATTTATTTATTAAAAATACGATGATCAAATATTGTTATCAAAAAATTGTAATGTTTAAAGTCATTGAAATTACTGCGTTAAACTTAAACAACAATTATTGAGAAAATATATTTTTGGATGAAAATTTTTGGACGACTGAAAAATTCTACAAGATAAAATTCATGACTCTTTGAAATTCCCGATTTGGGAATTTTCCGAATAATACAATTTTTCAAAATGTAATAAACTTCCCTAACTGGAGAATTCCCGAAAAAAAATTCCGAATAGCTTATGATATTATCAAAATAGGAAATTTCTGACAGTTTATAATATTACCGAATTTGAAAAATTCCCGATAGAAAATTGCCGAATTATAAGATATCCGAACTGGAAAATTCCTGAATTATAAAACTCCCGAAACAGTGGAAAAATGGGTTTCAATCAATATTATTTATTAAAAATACAATAATCAAATATTTGTATAAAAAAATATTTTTTTCTGATCAAAGTTTCTAAAATTATTGTTTGAATTCAAAATAAAAATTATTGAAAAAATATATTTTTGGATGAAAAAACTTCTGCTAACTTGAATAAAGAGAGTCTAATTACCATATAAGTGTTATTCAATTGCACTTATTTGTTCATTTTATTTTGTGAACAAAATTTGTATTTATAATTTATTTTTAAATACCTGTCTTATTGCTGTATGAATTCTCGTAATTTAAAAGAATTTTCGAACCGATTTGAATATTTTAATTTGGTTAAACTTTTAAATTAGGCATGAAGATCCTGCATTTCAATTTGGTTATAGATTTCAGAATATAGTGACATTTCATTCATAAAACCATTTTTGAGACTGAAATCGAGATTGAAACTTGAAATAAACTTTAACATTAGGATTGATTTTTAATTAATTAATATTTAAACTTACACAGTGTCTTGTCTCGATATTCAGGACGACTAGTCTAATATTTTTTTTAAGATTGGCTAGTCATCCCGAACTTTCGGGACGACCGCAGTCCATCATGTTTTCTAACTCTCCCAATTTTTCGTGGTGACTAGATGCAGCCTTATTAAATTCATGCTGAAATAAATGAAGGATGCAACTTATTTATCATATTAGAAATCTTATTATTGTTTCCAGTTTGTTTCCGAAATCTGTATCCAAACTAACCCCGAATCAATCTGAACAAATCCGAAAAAAGTGTTACATTTCGTTCGATCGAAATCGGTCAAAAATTGATCTGGTTCAATTCGAACCAAATTTTCAATCCAAATGAATCGGAATCAATCCGAGTTCGGATTGAATTGGATTCATTCAGATTGAAAATCGGTTTGTCAATCCGAGTTCGGATTCATTCTGATTGCAAATTTGGTTCGGACTGATTCGGATTGGAAGTTCGTATTGAGTCGCATTAATTTTTAACCAATTTCGATCGAACGAAATTAAGAACTTTTTTTTGGATTGGATTCAAAATCGAGTAGTTAATTTCTGTTAGCCTCAAGAGCAGCAAATTCTGTCAGCCCATGGTGGCAAATACCTAGATCCGCCACTGAATGAATGTTCCAACTTCAAATATAATTCGATTCCTAATTTTTGGTTTTGTTTCTAACCTACAATACCGACTGTGGCAGGAAGCATATATAAAGTATAATTATTTTTAAAATAACAATTAGGTAAGTAAAAAGTTGTTCTAAATCGAATGTCCTGATTTATAGCTTTTCAAGTTTTCACGTATAGTTTGCCGTTCTTCCATTGCTGCGAAGCACTGCGAAGGACGTAGCAGACGACAGCTTTTATTCCATCGTAAGATAAACTTTCGCCAAATATCATGTAATCTTTAACAGCTGAACATTTTACATGCAACAAAATTTATCTTTAGTTTTTTCTGTGATGAGTTCGCGGAACGGAAGATGTCCGGTACTCGGGCTCGCCAAAGTAAGAATTAATTTTTCGTCACCACTGCACTACTGTATGAGATGTATCGCAAGCTTTCAGGCAGTCTACTGTGGTAAAGAGCCTGAACCAATGTTGAAGTAGAGTTATTTCAAAGAATACGCTCCTCTCAGTGTTATTGATTTTGAAAACAAATTGAATTTCTCAAACATGCCTTATTGGTCATGTGTTTGGAATTTTAATCTGCAGGGAATTTCACCTCTGAAACTGAAGGCTACTGTTTAAGTACCAGTTCCTCAGTGGTAGCGTGAAGAAGTTGATTTAAGATGATAGTGGTGGGAAGAAAATGTATGAAAGATATGATTTCAGAAATAAGGCTCAGTTTTCAACGAGATGGCGTTCGCCGTGTGCGTGCAAGGCTTGAAGAAGCGCATTAACCAGTTTGTATTTGAGGAGTTGGCTACATTTCCTCTGCAGAAGGATGCTCAACCTGTGGTCTACCCCTTTAAATCCCTTCGCTAAAAAAATTGTACAGAACCGTTTCCATCATGTAGAATCACCATACTCAGTATTGGAATGGAAATCGGGCAGTTTAAAATGCTCTTGCTCTTAAGAACAGGTTTCTGGCTCCTGAGCATCAGTAAATTAACAGACATTACATTGAAATTGAAAACGACAATGAGGACTATGATGAGGATGATGATACGTCTAAAAGCGTTCATACTTCATATACTTTCATGAGTAACACGACTAGGGTTACCAGATGGTCCGAGTGAAAAGAGCGGACTCTAAAATCCCCCCCCCCCCCCTATAAAATTAAGAAGAAAAAAAAATGTTTTCAACAATTGAAATAATAAAAAAATAAAAGAAAAAAAAGATTTTGAAAAAGCCTAAATTATTTGGTGATTCTCGAACCATACTATACTCTACCAGGTTGACTTGTTTCAAGACAAGAAGTGTAAGTCCTGATAAATATAACGAATTGCTCTCAAAGAAAATTATATTGCCAGTTTGTGGCTTTAACATTTGCCAGGGTGAAAAGTAAAGAAGTTTTAGTTTGTAAATTTTATTGTCCATTATACTCCGGCCTCTATAAACTATGGACCCCACCGGCAGGGCCTGCCATTTCTAGGAATCAGGTAGCTAGGTGAGGACCAAGCAGTTGACATCTGCTAAGGATTAAAATTTTACAACCGATAAAACTTGTAATTTTGTAATAAATAATTTTTAAATAAGAAATTCGGAACCTGTCTGTCTCAACAACTGCAGGCATATAAAATTTGTGATGAAACGATTAAAACTGTCATTTTCTAGAAGTATCTAGTGAAATGTTGGAGATAGGAAAAAATGGACATCGTTTTCAGATTTACCATCCAAACAACATAATTATTGCAGATAAATGAAATTATTAACACATAAACAATAAATACCATGAAGATAAATAATATGAACATTCTATGAAGTTTGAAGCGGATTAGTGATGATCCTCAAGGCATGAATTTTTGTCTTTAAGTCAAAAATATTCGTCCTAAGACATCAAGAATAGTCTGGTTCCGTCTCACGAGCTAGACATACAGAATGACTTGGAATTGTCTTGGATTGGTCTTTACCCAAGACAAAATCAAGACCAAATATTTTTACCCGGGCTACCATGAAATTGACCTTACCGTATAACTTTAACTTATATAACTTATATACCTTATTATAACTTATATAAATTTTTGTTTTAACTAAGTGAAAGATGGTGTAATTAGGACAAGAGATTCATTTGTTACATTTAGTTAAGATTTTACTTTGTAAAATTAGTTTGAGTCTTTCTCCTTGGATAAACAACTAGACATATAAGGCTAATACAAGTGAAATTTCATAATCCTATTCTCTTCGTTGAGCATTAGTCAGTAAGATCAAGTAGTAATCTATTTTCTTCTATTTTATAACTGGCGTCCAAGTGTCTGGTTTATTTAGACCTTCAGAAGAATACTTAGCTACTCTTCTGCAGGCCTGACACGGTTTAGGCAATTAAAAGAAACCAACCATAGAGTATTATTATTATTCTTATTATTTTGTGAAAGT
>CAKNXH010058196.1:105375-126179 GCA_932178445.1 Andricus quercusramuli | reverse complement strand
TAGAGTATTATTATTATTCTTATTATTTTGTGAAAGTACATCTCATCAATCAGATGAACCTGATAATAAAAATAAAATGTTAAACGTGTCAGGCCTTCAGTAGAATAGCTAAATATTCTTCTGAATGCCTAAATAAACCAGATACTTAGACGTCAGGTATATATCTCAGCCCAAATTCTTCTAAACGCTGGCAGTCGGCTGAATGCTGAATGCCAAAAAAAGTGAATTTTCGAATTTCATACCTGCCTAGGAGTCAAATTATTCATGAGCGTAATACAACCCTACTCCTTTTTTTAATTTTTTAAACAACTATTAGATAGTGCGACTTGCGTTTGAATTATTTATTATAAATTTTCCAATCGTTAGAAGTTGAGAACCCGAGAGACCCTGGGTAGTCTGAGAGTGCAGCAGCGGTCCTGTTAATGAAACTCAGAAATAGTCAATGGTGGGCGCACACCTTTTGTGACGTTTAATCCTACCATTGTCTGGATTGGGACCTTTCCTCAATTATAAATTTCTGCTTGTTAGTAGAATAATGAGTATAGTCTGGCGCTGAGACTCTGATCAGTGATTTTCCAAATTTTTAGGAATCGAGAAGAATTTTTTTTGGTCAAATTAGGTTTGGTATTCGAATTTATGTTATTGCAAACATACAGAAGCCACCATTATCTCAATTTGTTCAAAAAATGGATGTATCGCGTTTTATTCGCTTACTCTTCAATTGATAGAAATCTGTGAATATTTCAAAATGACCATGAATAGTAAATTATTCTAATAAAGAATAATATTTTGTAAATGTTATTTTATTTAAAAAACCCTGGATGCCTACTGTTAGGAACAATCAAAATTTTAATAAGCCAGTGTTAGACTGTCACTCGAACTTCTGCCAATATATACCTGGCGTTATTCTTCAATGCAGAATTGCACCGTAACCACCGTGGCCTTAGTACAATAGAGAAGGTTCTTAACTACTCTTCGAAGCGAGAAATCGTGAATATTTTATTTTGTTCATTCATAAGTTACCCTAACTAAATATTTTATTAATCGAATTCAGATTTTCAAATCTTATTCTTAAATCCATGAAGAATATGAGGTAACAAGTTTGAAAGTAAAATAAACTTTCAAGTATGTTTGAAAGTTTCGCAAAGTTCATGATATTTGTTACTTTTGATCATAAATAGCTTTTTTTAATGGTCAGTTTCATCATTAAAATTTGAAGTTTTTGAAGAGATTATATTAGAAAATCCTTTTTCAGTCTCTGATTGAACGATATCTCCAATAGAAGTAAAATCGGTAAACAATAAGTGGTTTAAATTTAAAGCTAAGAAAAAAAAATATTTTCCCATGTTAAAATGACGAAAACATCATAAGAACTAACAATGCGAGTCGCACTATCTAATAGTTGTTTGAAAAATTAAAAAAAAGGAGTAGGGTTGTATTACGCTTAGGAATAATTTGACTCCTAGGCAGGTATGAAATTCGAAAATTCTCTTTGTTTGGCACACCCTAATATATACAGGGTGTTTTTTTTAACATGAGACAACGAAATATCTCAAAAAATACGCATCCTACGGAAAAAATGTCTGGAATAAAAACTTTTTATTTTCGAGGGGGAAAAAAGATTTTTTAGAATTTACCCCACCCCCACAGGAGGCAGGGGTGGGGGTAACTTTGTAATTTCAAATGGCAACCCCAATTTTTTATCACAGATTCAGATTCTCCTTCACGAAATACGTAAGATTTATTCGGAAAATTTGTTTCAATTCGTGATGGATGGCGCTGCAATTGTGAAAAATAAAATTGTGGACACTACTTTTAGCTCTACCCAGGAATAACGACGCGGACGTAGTAGTTGTCTATTCCCTTCGGGGTGCTTAATTTCGGTGAGTCCCCTTGCCTCTCACCATCCATCGGAGTGCTTGAACTTTTGGTAACGGGACAGTGAAAGTGATAAAACTGTCGAAAACCATTCCCGAATGCAGTTGGTTGACGACAGTCGATTTTGGATGTAGACATTACATATCATCGAGTCTCCACTGTCTACAATCCTCGACGTCATTCCGGCCGAGCGATAACCGCGTCTGTCCGTGCTTAACGTTTATTCATTAGGAAGGTTGATTGTGTTCATTTGATTTGGGTGTGTTGGTTGCTTTCGTTTGGGTTATTGTTGTTGGTCACGTTCGTTTGAGTTGGTTTGGGTGTCGTTGAATTTCCTCATTACCTTACTTCATTACTTTTACAATGGAAATTCTATCGCAGCAACAGAAGATTGAAATGATTCTCATTTATGGAGAAAGTGGCAGGAATATCAATGATGCTCTCACGCTTTATGCTCAACGCTTTGCAGAAAGTGTTCCTTCACGCGCTTCTTTTTACCGGGTTGTCCAAAACTTCATCACTGACGGAAGTGTACAACCGAAAAAAAAGGAAGCGTCAAGTAACAGTTACTGGAGTTGATAATGAAATTGCAATTTTAGCTGCAGTCACTCATGACCCTCATGTTAGTACTCGACAACTAAGCCGCGATTCCGGAATGTCTCTATCCAGTGTTTGGAAGGTATTAAAACGTAATAATTATCATCCGTATCATATTTCACTGCATCAAGAATTTCATGGAAATGATTTTCAGAACCAAGTGACATTTTGTCAATGGGCGGTTCAGCAGATACAAGGAAACCCGAATTTCTTTTTTCTAGTACTCTTCACAGACGAATCGTCTTTCACAAACCATGGTAACGTTAGTCGGCACAACATGCATTATTGGAGTGTAGAAAATCCACATTGGTTGCGTGAAGTTGAGCATCAGCGACCATGGTCCGTGAACGTTCGGTGTGGAATAATTGGAGGTCAACTTATCGGTCCGTATTTTATTGATGGAAATTTGAACGGTGAAAAATATGGTGACTTTTTAGAAAATCAACTTCCAATACTGCTGGAAGACCTAGGCTTGGAAGTGCGACACAACATGTGGTTTCAACATGAGGGTTGTCCAGCACATTATGCGGCAATCGCGAGGGAAGTACCCAATTGCGAATTCAATGGACGATGGATCGGTAGAGGAGGTCCAGTAAATTGGCCTGCCAGATCGCCAGATCTTACGGCACCGGATGTCTATTTGTGGGGTTATCTAAAGAATCGCGTGTATCAAGAAGTGCCCACAACTCGTGATAACATGATCGAGCGAATCCGGTCTGCTTGTGCACAAATATCACCAGACACAATTCGCAGTTGTGTGGAATCTTTCAAAGCTCAGATTAACAAGTGCATCGAAGTGCGAGGACACCATTGTGAGCACTTATTGTAAAATAATTATTCGAAATCAAGCATCCCTGTGGTGAGAGATAAGGGGACTCACCGAAATCAAGCACCCCGATGGATGGTGAGAGGCAAGGGGACTCACCGAAATTAAGCACCCCGAAGGGAATAGACAACTACTACGTCCGCGTCGTTATTACTGGGTACAGCTAGAAGTAGTATCAACAGTTTCGTTTTTCGCAATTGCAGCGCCATCTATCGCGAATCAAAACAAATTTTCCAAATAAAACTTACGTATTTCGTAAAGGAGAATCTGAATCTGTAATGAAAAATTGGGGTTGCCATTTGAAATTACAAAGTTACCCCCACCCCTGCCTCGTGTGGGGGTGAGGTAAATTTTAACAAATCTTTTTTGCCTCTCGAAAAGGAAAAGTTTTTATTCCAGACATTTTTTCCGTCGGATGCGCATTTTTTGAGATATTTCGTTGTCTCAAGTTAAAAAAAAACACCCTGTATATTCGGGTTCAGTTCCCGTGGAATAGAACCGAAGAGTTCGTGATAAAGCCATTGGACGCATTATCAAGTTGTAGATATAGGGTACCTCTACTAAAAAACTCAGCTGAATATGGTTGCATATAAATCCTTAGCGAGTATAGATAAAATATAGAGAAAGTGTAAAAAATAAATTTCGACCTTCAAAATCTATGTTGAAATTATAAATTTTTTTCTATTTTCGTTTATTGAATACCACGAACGTATCTGCTATTTCAATCCTTGAAGGAATGCATTATTTCTATCAAAGCAAGTTTCATTATTCTGAATTGAACCGATTTTGCCAAAATTTGTTACTGAGAAGTTTTTCGGATCACTGATTTAAAATCCGAACTCAAAATGTCCATATTGGAAATGGCGAATCCAATATGGCGGATCCTAATTAGTAAACCAAACTATTTGACTGAAAATTGCTACGCGGGTGTTTTTCGGGTCGCTGATTTCAAATCCGAAGTCGAAACATCGAAATTAAAAAAGGTGAATCTAGTATGGCGGATCATACTCGTTAAAATGAAACCAATTTGACTAGAAGTTTCTACACAGGGGTAAAGTCGAGTGTAAAGGCAAGGCTAACTAGTCCTGGCGCTCAGCAAATGAAAGATCCGAATCAATCCAGACAATCAAAGAGTACCTCACTCGAACCCAGTGGCAAGGCAACAAATATTCAGCACCACTCTTATCATCAACCCTATCCACCTTTTCCGACACCCTACCCCAATTATCCTCATCCCCATTCCACTTTAATATCGTTACCCTCACCCCCCTTCCACTTTCCCGCTGAATTTCTGATATCAGTGCCAGCTACCCTATTCAACTTCAACTCCAGCTTCCGTCACTGTTAACTCTCCATCTACATCTGATCAACCTCAGTGGATCTCAGTCACTTCGGCCAATAGATTTTGACCAACGAAACCGACACCATTGTCTTCAAACTACCAACATGCTCGCCAATTTGACGTCACGCCGAGCCCTACAGTGCAGTAGTATCTTAAGACTGTCCAGTGTGTACAGAATCGGAACGAGTCTTACGAACCGGATATGAAAAAGAAGATTCCCTATTCGTAAGATTAAAAGCCGTCGATTTTCGAAGAACTACAGCCAACTTTCTGATTGATCCAGGTACCAATATTAACCTCATCAAGTTGAGAGCCCTACATCCCCACATTATCCTCAGAGACAGTTTAATTCACATGAAGGGAATGACGACGGAAGAAATGAGAACCCACGGGACAATAATGGTTAAAACATTAAATAGAACCGTAGAATTTCATATCGTACCTCATTACTTCCCCATTCACGCAGATTAAATTCTAGGTCAGTGACTGATGATACCAGTGAATCTGATGATCGAGTATAACGAAAGAGCCATAGCGCACTTTCCAGTTTTGAGCCAACCATAATCAGTCCACCTAAAGAATTGCCCCCATAAAGCGCTCCTCGTTACGTACCCAACTCTTAGTTTCCTAATTTATGTGATAAAATCACAAAAGTAAAAATTAATGGGGCTAGTACCTACAGTAAAAAAGGGGAACCTGCTGGTAAAATCGGAGTTTGGTTCGACTAGCATCATTCCTGAAACATTTACGCAGCAGCCAAGGTGAGACAAATAATAGTGCTGCCGAAAATCAAGCCGCAACCGCAGCTTCTGAAAAGGCATCGGCACAAGGACTAATTAAGTTAAAGATCCACACTAATTCGACAATGAAGCCGCACATCAGCTGACCTGGTAAGGGACCAAGAGAGTACAATCACTCAACCACCCATAGCTGGATCCCATCGCCCGAGAGCTTCGGCTCTTGCAGTCAGCCACGTTGCTTCGGGCTAACTCCCCAATGCAACAAATTATGCGGTTACGATACCAGTATCGCGCAGTGCCACCCACAATAGGCCTCTCTCGGATGGAAGCCATGGTTCAGTTGGGAGTGGCAATAGGATCGAACCGAGACGACGAAGAGGCAATGGCCCCGAATAAACGCGAGAAAATCGATTTAAATGTTCGGACCAACTCAGGAGGGACATCCTTACCTGTTGGCAAAGAAACTCACCGACGCGAAGAGAATTCATGAAGAGGTTACATGACCGTTGAGTCAATATGCGAACATTCCACCCGTTTGAGCACGACCACCTTTGCAGATAGCCGGTAATGCCAACATGAGAAGTAGGAGATCTGTCCACCAAAAAGTCTTCCTCAGGATGGACAAATTAGCTGAAGCTAATACTGCTCTCCCCGATTTGATCCCCGAAGATGTTAATCTCTGGAATCTGAACTGTGGAGTTTACGAGAAGGCGGTCTCCCTGCTTAGCGACAACAGAAATAACGATACTTCAGTACGTCTGAGTCAGACTTACGAGTGTATTGCACAGCTTCAGTTTGAAATCGAAACGGCGAGACGACGTACATCAAATATTCAGTGCGTGATTAGCTGCATAACATCGAATAAAAAATTCACTCCAAAAGTTAGTCCAGTTGCTCGAAACTTAAGGAAAGCAAATCACACGCTGAACAAGTGTAAGCTGTTGACCATCAAGCAGCAATGGACGCAAAAAATAAGATCTCTTTCAGCAGCGAAACAGCGCCTTGAACGGAGAGTTAAGTTGATTCAGGGAAATTTCACTTCTTCTACTCGTCCTTCCCGTCTGTTCAATAAAGCATCACGTGGCGTTGAAAATCCGCCTATTCGAGAAGAGATTCAAGTCTTCTGGAAGCAAGTATATGGATATACTTATCAGCTAAATGAAGACGCTCATGATATATCACTCTTTCGTAACTTGTGCCGAACGCAAGGGTTACAGATTCCAGAGGAAGAGTGTCCAAAAATTACTGCTGAAGAAGTTAAGAATGCTATCGTTGAAACTAAGAACTTTCCAGCGCCAGGGCTAGACAAAATCAAGCACTTTTGGCGGAAGAAGTTCACTTCTACGCACCAACATCTAGGTCGTATATTCACTGCTTTCTTAAACAGAGAACGACCCGTCCCGCAGTGGTTAGTGGAAGGACGCACTGTATTGATCCCTAAGACTGGAAATTTGTCAAGTCCAAAGAACGACAGGCCCATATTTTGTTTAAACACCAGCTACAAGCTATTCACTGGCATCCACAGAGAGAGGATATTAAAATCTATCGAGCCACTATGGAGTGCAACAGTTGAACAACGTGGATGCGAGAGAGGGCTGTCAGGTTGCAGGGAGAACCTGTTAATAGACAGGTAGATTACCCAGGACTCGATCAGGTATCGACACAATCTGTCCATGGCTTGGATTGACTGCCGTAAGACATTCGATAACACGAACCATGAGCTACTGATTAAGCTCCTTGAATGCCTGGAGCACCAGCCGATGGTAATATCACGGGAAAGGAGGAAGAGAAATGGGCGAAATATCAAGCACTTCTGTTCAAGCTGAGCAGGCTGTACCAAGGCTGCAAAGTGCATATTGTAGTTCTCATAATCGGCTGTCTTGGAGATATGAAAGCTTTATTTATGAGCCAACTCAACAAGATTCCGGCTTTCCAGCGTCAGGCTCATTAAATCGCGAACTGGATGCAAAAGGCTGTTCCTTTGGGATCACTATATCTGGTCCGTCAACACTGTTCCTCATGACATTCTATGAAGATTGGTAGCTCTAAAAAAGTATCCAGAGGAGAAACCTTCATCTTCAACTGTCCCGTTTGCCGCGTGAGGTCATCCACGGCCTGAGGTCTGACCTGATCAGGAAGGGTTAGATCAGCCTTTATCACCTACACTGGCCTCGGGCATCCACTTTCAGAATGCGTCGATAAATTTTTTGATTTCATTCCAGGACTATCAGAACAAACAAACTCAAGCAAAGGTAAATGGAAATACTAGGAAAATCCTAGTTGAGGCTAAGCCTAGTACTAGTGAGAATCAAAATAAAAGCATTTTCAGGTTCAAAGACGTGGTGGACATGATATTGTTTCCCATTATAGGGTAACAACCTTCACGACAATCATTGTTTCAGACTCCTTCAACCCTGTCTTGTCCCAAAGCGCGTTCTACTCCAACCACACTGGACAAGGTTTGGGGCCCTACATCTAAGGATCCCGCTTCTATAAGAAAGCTAATGGTGGAGAATTTTCATAAGACCCTACTAACATTGTCTGCTTTGCATAATGTCACCACTGGCTTTGCAATCAGAAAGGCCATGGAGGTGAACGTACCATAATCTGATCCACCCAGCTCATCTCAGGTGATTGCCACAGAGGACAAAACTGCAGTAACCACTAATAAGCCCAAAGAATCTCCAAAATCCATGTAATCAACAATTCAGCACGAATCGACGGAACCACTGACCTTCAAGCATGCCCAGATTATCTTTTTCCGCCTTTGAGACTGCGCTGGGAAAAAGCAACCATTTGCAGATTCCAACAACAGGTCACAGTAGCAACTAGTTGTATCCCTTGTATCACACTCAACTTGGCAGAAGATATGTTCCAGAACCTGCACTTCCAGTCTGGCACTGGACTCTTTTGCAAACATCAACACATCTTGCGGAGGCGATTTATGAACTGGGAAGCATACACTCACCCATTACCAGGAACGAATTCAGAACTTTCCCAAGGTTCGGTCACAAATAGAAGAATTACATCAAATTGCACAGGCCCAAAATGCTCATCAAACGCAACTACGATATGCCATCGATATGAGCCTAGGCGAGTGACTTCGTTCTGGAAACCGGATCTTGGATCCAGTTTTCGGCCCCCACGCCAGCCTTGAAGAACTTGCTCGAATGGCAAAAGTCACGATCATCTGTAAGGACGGGAAATTGCAAGTTGTAATGGACATACCATTGATAGGGAAAACCGAATATACTTTGCACGAAATTAACTATATACAGGACTTTCATTTCCTCCTGAGGAACTGTACAGAACGAGCATACATTCGATCAGCGGCAACCTACATTGCAGTTGAAGACATAGAGCATACTTACTTGCTCTTTACCAAAGAAGAACACCAGTTGTGCTAGGCCCACAGGGATTACATAGTTAATTCGTTAATTAGTTCCGGTCCTACGTATTTGCTCGGGTCCGCCTTTTCGTTTCCCTTGATTCCTGTGCAGCTTATAATCTGTCAGCCAGCAGCGTTTTTTTCAATTAGTGTTTCAGCACAGCGAAGGACGGCCAGGACCCTTTCTTGCTGTCATAAATTCCTGCTACTGACCCTCTGTCTCCCGTGGAGCCACCTGTATACTAGATTTCCCCCTGGAGAAGCGGATTATCATTTGCATTCCACAGATCCCCGCTTAAGATGCAGACGCGGAAAGCCTGGGTGCGAAAGCACTGGACCGTCTTATAAATGTCCCACTCTGAAGGCAATTTAGTTCTATTTACCCTATTGCACAACATTCTTGTCTTTTTACGGAGTCTATCCAGGTGGGTATTTGACCATTCTGCTCCCTTCCTAGACTTAATTGTGCTTATCAATTGTACCATAGCTTGTAGGGAATTCCGCAAACCTTTCTTTGAGTTCCTCTTTATATGAGTCCCAAAGTGTATTTCTGGGGTTTCTGATCTTAGAAGCCACTGCTTTTCGTAGGGTTAATCGAAACACAATATGTTTGTGGTCCAAAAGAGACTTCTCATCGGATACTCTCCAGTTCACTACGCTGCTCCTCAGTACACCTGAACATAGAGTCAAATCGAGAACCTCACTCCTGTTTTTAGTCTGGAATGTGGGAGTATCACCCCGATTCAGAATATCTAGCTCTGTGCCCGCTATGTATTCAATTAAATCTCTCCCTCTGTCATTGATGTTTGTGCCTCTAGCCTATCTCCGCTACTGCCTCTGAGTCTCACCTTAATAACGGTGACTTAATAACTATATGACCTGAGCCTACAAAGGGAAGAAATAACAACCTAATTCAACCTAATACATGGAACATATACAGGATTGGGAATAACAACATTGATCATAATCATGTACATCTGTCATGCCGAAATATTAGGATTATAGATCACCTGTTGGACCTGCGGTCGCCGACAAGAAAATTCTAATGATAACTCAGATTCACGTTTACATGTAAGACATATAAGTCAGTTATCATTAGCTCGTTCTGACTGTCCAGAAGGAGCTTCTGTACCATTAAAGTCATCCTTAGGTTCATTAACATCAGCGCCCTCGCAGGCAATAGAGGATCCTCAAACCGGAAGGTTAACCTCATCCCCACAAATCAGGATGCCTCCACAGACACTCCAGCTTGCCTAACCCTAACTCGTCCTCCCAAGGTTGCGAAGTCAAATATCCTTAGTACCACAATCAACAACATCAACAGTAGAGCTGGCACAAATGCCAATATGTTTTCATAGTTATATAGATAATTATGAAATATTGTCCAGGGACTGCTCATTTATATTACTACGGATAATCACACTAAACGCAACTTATTGAGCCTAACATGAGGGTATTGATAAAATTCATGTCACAAAATTACCTGAATTACTTCCAGAAGACCTAGCTCAATTATCTTCGTGACACACAGAGATCCTCATCACCCAAGTGGGATATTCTTGATTGACAGTCTCACCTAGGTGGAGGCATTATGCATTACATGGTTTTCTATACAAAGCATGAAATGATCTACAGAATTACCCGATGTAGACATCAACCCATTTCATTATCATTCATAATTAATTTAACGATGTGTGCCGCCTGGTTGAGCGATCGTGTCATGAGAAAGTTACTGTTAAACGATTTGATGAACTCATTTAAGTCTCCTAAACGAAGCCGCTTTAATTTAATTATAAGGATTTCAATATTTTTAAGGGTCATTGTTCTATTAAGCAGGGCACCAATTTACAGGACACTTGTCAGTACCTTCTTGTCTACCTCGTGCATCCGAAGCATCACCAGCTTTCAATGCCCATCTGGCACGATAACTAGATGCATGGAGCGTAGGTAATTATTAGGTCGAGTTAGATAATTCGTTGAGCCAGGATAGAACAATCAACTCGGACACCATAAACAGCCAGGGACGGTTGTTAGCAATGCTAGGGCGGGTTCGTTACAGTGGAGCCCGTGAAGCCGGACAACTCAAAATTATCGTTGCTAGGCTCCGCAATATCCGCGCACCAGATAAGTTAAGAAGTATGATGGCCGAGCTGGATGCCCCATCCTTGTTCTATATTAATGCATTATAAGTGGTTACACATTATTTTATGAGAGAGAGCTAGAATATAACTGCCTCCCAGTCTAAACCACACCTAATCAGACCCCCCGCGCGGGCGGACGAGTATAATAAGATGAACGGAGGTGGACAACGATTTAGACTCCTTTATAAGATACTTTCAATTTCTCATCTGATGCTGATACTTACACACCGACCTCAGTAACAAATTATTTAATATTGATAATGATAATTGTTTGGGACAAGACGTTTACCAGGAAAAATGATTAAGAATGACAATCGCCATTAGAAAATTCAAACTTTGGCAGCGACCTGTGGGAACTGGGACCAGATACTTCCTAAAATCATCTGAGGCCACACCCTTCCGCTCTTTATAAGCAATACCCCTTATTAGCCAAATTTATACAGTTCATCAACAATAGAAGTCTCAATTGGGAATGTGTTCAACCACTTTCCTAGATATCAATATCAATCTCAATAAGTTTGAAGTAAATTATTAATCAATACTCTTGAGCCCCTGCGTGGCGACAAATTGTTGCCTAACAATGACGGTTATTAATTATGTCAATTCTACTGAAGAGTAAAATCGTCATAAAATTTCTCAAAATACTTAAGCTTAAAATATATTAGCCCGATTGCACAAGATTCAAAAAGTGGGTAATCAATGGCAATCCTGGCTACTATCCCCAATGGACATATTGTTCGATGCTTATCAGCAAGGCATACTTGGATCCATGCGGTAGGGAATCTTAACCCTACTCACCATTATCTAGGAAGGGGTCCATTCAAGTATTACGCAAGCATTCTCAGAGGGAGGGGGGTCTACATAGATGCAACGGGTCGGGGATGGGGTCAACTTTGCACGTAGCAGCTTTGCACGTCGGTGGCCAGACGGACAACTGTGCACGTCGTTGATCAGACGGAAAACTATGCACGTGCCAATTATGCACGTTGAAAATTCGACGTGCACAGTTGTCCAAGTACCATCTGTGCACGTCCACATTTGTCCAAGTGACAACTGTGTACGTCGGAATTTAGACATGCACAGTTGTCCAAGTGATAACTGTACACGTCGAAATTTCTACGTGCACAGATGGGCTCCTGTGGACTTGTTCGTTCACAGATGTCATTTTGCTAACCGTGCACGTGCACACATACATCACTTTCCCAACTGTGCACGTGTACAGATGTTCCTTGTTCAACTGTGCACGTTTATGTCCTTACGTAAGGGTTGTACGAGGGTGATCCTTTATATCTACGTATAATAAATTTTTAACAGTTAAAATTATTCAATCCTGGTGGAATAGAGCGTACTAACTTTCTTAAAGTTAGTTTAAACATATTTCAAATATTATTATGATGAAATTATTCCTTTGAAATTATTATAGATATATGAAAATCTCGCTTTGACCCCCTTAAAAACGCGCTATTGCACGCACGTGAAGCAGGCGTAATGTGGCCGCTGCCAGCCCAGTGACGTTCGGACATTCGCACTCCGCCGCCGGGCCGACATGAAACTTTGCGCCCGCTATATACAACTTTAGGCCCGTTAAACATACACACACAGACACAATGTAAATATCTAATACAAGGTTCAGAATATTGTATTAAACATTTATCAACTGACGAAAGTTAAATTAGACGAATTCAAGCTTTCTTTATGAGGAATCCAAATAAATTTAAAGAAAGATTTTCTTATATTTATAATGATTTGAAAGGAATGATTTCATAAAAATAGCCTTTGAAATATTTCTAAGCAAACTAAAAAAAAATAGTACACTCCACTCCACCAGGATTGAATAATTTTAACTGTTAAAAATTCATTATACGTAGATACAAAGAATCACCCTCGTATAAACCCTTACTTAAGGACATAAACGTGCACAGTTGGGCAAGTGACATTTTTGCACGTGCACAGTTAGGCAAGTTTCATCTGTGCACGTGCACAGTTGGGCAAGTGACATCTGTGCACGTGCACAGTTAAGTAAGTGACATCTGTCCACGTGCACAGTTGGTCAAGTGACACCTGTGCACGTTCACAGTTAGGAAAGTGACATCTGTGCACGGTAAAGTGCACAGGAGTCCATCTGAGCACGTCGAAATTTCGACGTGTACAATTTTCTAAGTACCATCCGTGCACGTGCACAGTTGTCCAAGTGACAACTGTGCACGTCTAAATTTCGACGTGCACAGTTGTTCGTCCGGCCACCGAGGTGCTCAGTTCCGCACGTGCAAAGCTGCTACGTGCAAAGTTGTCTGTCCCCCACGGGTCGTGATACGTGGCCATATGTGTGATTTGCCGCGATTCTACTGGGTGTCGATGTCATTTTCATAGATCGCATTTGCTCCCAGTGGGAACCGGCGGTGTTTATTTAAACTGTTTTTTTCGAATGATAAATATATTTTTGTTGTTGCAATAACTTGTGCATATAGCTAATAATGTTTTTAATAAAATTTCTATGCTGCTATAATGTATCCCCATTAATTCTGAAACACAAAGGATTCTTCAAAAGTAATTTGTGCAAAGATTTGAAATTACAATTAAACAATCGGCTCTCTCATGTTTGTTAAGAATTTGATGCTGAGAATTTCAAAATCTAAAACTTTAAAATCGTTGATCGTTCATCGCAGTTAAAATTGTAGTTACGATATCTGATCTGCAACTTGTGTCTCAGATTCTTTTTCTGCAATGTATGTCTAGATAGAAACAGCGTGCTACGTGATGCTCAGTTCCGGGAACTACAACATTTCTCATAGTTTTATAGATGCATGCGACGCAAAGAATTCTTCAAGTAACAATGCGAATTATGGATGATTCCGCTTGCACTTACCTCGTTTGGAGGCATGAAAGCTGTCTTGGGGTGATATCTGTTCAATTTGCGCACTAAGTCGTGACTTCGGAAGAATATCTCTGTTAGCATTGATCTTTTCTACTGCATAGCGGAAGGCCACTTCTTGTTTATCGTCTGTTGGATGAAATAGTCCACCTAGAAAGTTAAATATACATTAGGGGTCGTGCATAAATCACGTACAACTTTTTGGGGGGACGGGAGGGTCTAGCTTAGTATTACATAATGGTGAAAAACTACAGGGAAAAGTCGGAAAAAGCGTTACATAGGGGGGGGGGCAAAATTGTAGGAAAATTCCGTTACGTAATTTATGCATGACCCATTACGTACTTGTGAGTTGAATGAAACTAGCTGTATGGCATAAATAGCGCATTAGGATCCTGAGAAAGTATAATTAATTTCAAGAAGATTGATAAATGCCTCAGTTCTGCGCGTTAGCAAAATTTTCTTGAAAAAATGTTTACTTTGGTGGATGTCTCACGAACTTGAACTCACCCCTACTCAAGGGTCCAAATAGTTGACACCCTAAATAACTGTGAAACGATTACGATCGAAGTCGGCTGTCTTTGGAAGGAATAGTCAAATCTTTCATTCAGTGAAATTTTAAGTAATCATCATTGATTATACGGTGATTTTTTTACTGGAAATCACCAGGGAACACGTACTCGGGCGAAATTAAGTAATTTTTATGGTAATTCCGTGGGTGAAAGTCCTAAAAAAATGAGACGACACCCAACCAAGTCAGTAACAAGGGATGTCATAATACCTACCTTTGACTTAGCACTTTGCACCCCGTCAACGCCCCAACTTCTATCGCAAGGAGCAACAAAGAAACAGCTGCAGATTACAATTCAGCAACTTTATTTGTCGAAAGAAAAACGGCAAGTAATTTTTGTCAATCTTTCCCAAAATAGTTGCCAAAACAATTCCCACGAAAATTTCCAAAACAGTTTCCAAGACAGTTCCCAATTATCTTCAACAATCCTCCATAAAATTCTTGAGAGGCTCGAAACAATTGAGATAAGTCAAAAATCCTTTCAGACAAGGGTGCTCCTATTGAACAAATAAAATTTGAAACTCGTCGAGGAAATGAAATCTCTATCTGGAAAAGAGGACCAACTCATAACTAGATCATCTAGTGACTAGTTCGAATGAAAACGAACGAAAGGCAGGCTCAAAATGCTACGCATGACGTACCCTCAGTGCGGGTCCTCAGAGTTCAGTGGAGTACAGGTTTCAAATTTTACGCTGAGCTCACCGTCAAGGAATATGGCTCCCTCAAATCTAGTAGCTCAGCCCGTACGGGCTTCCCAAACTACTCATTGCGTGCAAGTTTCATTTTTCATACCTAGCTCGGAAAACCAATCCAGGATACTAGAAATCTGACAACAAAGATTAGACGCTTTCAAGCCTGCAGAGGAAATTATTTGCACCGTAGAAATCTTTCATGGACAGGATGACGTTGGTACACAAGCTATTTTTATTAAAACTGTGAAGCACGCACGATTAAATTGCTCATAACCGGACCTGCTGCGCTCCGGGAAATGCCTCAACGTGCTTTATTATGCCGTTCAATCGGAATATATTGGGTTAGCGGCGCGCAAAGCAACTCTTTGAATTGACAAAAAATCCACAATAAAGCACCATATAGTGAACCTTAGAGTCGAGATCGGGTTTCAAATAAGACCTTTAAAACCCAATTCCACCAAATAGGCCCTAAACAAAGCTCTCGAAACTGAGGCGTGACTTCGAGGAAAATCTAAATGTAGAGTCCCGACCACCTTCCGAGCTCCTCAACGAGCAAGAATGCCTACACAGGCAACGCCTTGCTTCATGACGTCAAACCAATAATCCAATCCACTCAACTGTTGCCACAGCAACGAATTCCTCTAACACTAGAGGATTATTGAAAAAGTCATCAACATGCATACACAAATTTAGCGAATCCCCAGACCGAACATCTTACGTTTACGGACGACTTTAATCAGTTTAACTACGACCAGGAGAATTTTCAACTCAAACTGAACAATCAGGAGATCATACACAAGAATTGAGCTGAATTATTAATGCAACAAATTCCAATGAAAAAATATAGCAACTCCTAATAGGACTACAACTGCAGAGATTGCGATTGCCGAATGAAATTTTGAAGCCCGAGATTTTGATCCTAGAGCTTAAAAAACTGGAAAAAATTAACAATAAAAATACCCTATTAAACTATCCTTTCAAAATTACCAAGACATAATTGATATATCTGAAATCGCCATTGGAATAATCAATAGACCACTCGTATCAACTCTCTTACACGAGATTATTCTCACAAACCTTGAAAAAAGCTTATATCTACCCATAGGTTTTAATAACTCAGGAACTTGTAAAAATATAGACGAACTCCAAATGTGTAAGCGAATGCAACCAACTTATTCAATCAGCGAGATTCATTCCTGCGAAACAACTACAAAAAAATATCAAAACAAACAAATTTCTGTTCAGATAAGCCAATGTTCAGTTTTTGGAAGTCCTGATTTAGTATAGATCACGTTTAAAGGATCCTCATCAGTATATCGTGTTGTATAAAACAATTTCAGAATGAGTCTGCTCTTCAGTAATGAAGATTGTGTAAGTTAAACACCAAAATCTATTTTAAAAGTACGAAAATCTAGTGTACGGCAAAACGACATCTACTTCGAAAAGAATGTATCCTATAAAATTCATGCCAAAGATATTAGTGTTGTAAGTCCGCAGTTGCGATGGCACCGCTACTATATTTAAATCCTGAGAAACCAATAGACTCGAACTCTAGATCAATTGACAATGACAACGTAAAAATTGTTCCCAAAAGAGTTAAGTTGCGAAATTCAGATGAATTTTGGCAATCTTGTCCAAACCAAAGTCCATTCCAATCTCTTCTGTGTAGTTCTTGAAGATATTTATAGCAGATTGAAGTCTGCTTTTACCAGAGGCATAGATCTTCAGGTCATCCATATAAAATACATTAGTGACCTTATGCTCGCGCTGATTAGAGTCGCCACAGAGGTATCCAGGAGAATTTCGTAGTGCGAGAGATAGAGGCAGAAGTGTGATGCAAAAAAACAAAGGGCTCATGGTATCACCTTAAAAGATGCCCCTCTGGAAGGTGACGTTGTTCGTTATCAGACGATAATTTCTAGATGAGATAGTAAATCTAGTTTTCCAAAGAGGCATCAATCTCTCTATGCATCTCACTATGTGTGGATGTACCTTCAAGCTTTCTGATAGGCACATGATAAGTCTATGAGAGGTTGAATCGAAAGCTTTTCCGTAGTCAATCCAGGCCATTGACAAGACGCCCTGATGGGCTGTAGGGTCTTTACATACACACTTGTCAATCAGCAAGTTCTCTCGACAGCTTGCTACACCTTTTTTCGAGCCACGTTGTTCGTACATCTCTCGCCATACAGGCTCAATTCGTCGAACAATCCTGTTGTTTAGGACAGCTGTGAAGATCTTATACAGTGTGTTCAAACAGGTTATTGGCCTGTAATTCTCTGGGTTCGACAAATTGCCTTTTTTCGGCAGGAGTATAGTGCGTCCTAACGCCAGCCACTATGGAATGGGCGTCTCCGACTTTAAATATGAGGTGAATATGCGGGCCAAATGTTGATCTATAAAAGTAAACTTCTTCCACCAAACTTTCGAACCCTTTCCATAAACGGTCTACCAGATGTTATGTAGTCAATCACACATTGAACACGGGATGCATTGTGTCTTGCCCATCCAATTTTCTTGTTCAGCTGATGCAAGCGTCTTTTGGCCTTTTGATCCATCGTCGGTTTTAGCCTTCGATTTGAATCAGCCAAAGTTCTCGCAGCACCATAAACTGAGCAGTTGATGGTCCAGAGGTCGGACTCTTGCGAGATATCTCTAAGAAGGGAGGCATCCATTTCGGCCAAATCTTGGGGCTTAAGAAGAACTTGCACGGTGATGTTCCTCCTTGTACTGAAATTGCAATCATCTTTCAGAAGGAGCCTGCTTTCTGTGGTTGGTCTTAATGTCGCTTCATCTTCGTCTGCAGCTTGATCAAGCAGCGGTTGGGGAAGCGCTCTGCGTACTCCGCTTGATTTCGCAAAGACTGATGCGGAACGCGCTGAAGCTCTGGGTGTTTCTGGCATCACAAAGTGTGCATACGCCCCATAAAGCCTTCGCGAACAGGGATAATGCTGGCATCGTAGCAGTCTAGCACGTCATTCTTAATTTGATCCGTCCACACAATGTGGGCGTTTCGCCAGTTCGTCGTCGTGTTTCAATCTTAATTATTTTCAGCACCCCGAAATCTAGGATGATCGGCATTGTTTGCCGACCCATTGTCAGGATCTCTACGCGGTCGATCGTTTTGAACTGCATCTACAACATCTTGGTATCTTGGTGGTTTCATTGTTATTCCCACGAGCAGTTAGGGAAAGGTTTCGTCCATCCTTGTAGAGCCCCGCATGCAAGGATAATGCTGATACTATGAGAGGTCGCCCGGTATCCCAGGGTCGCCGTTGAAGACACCTCACCCAGGTGCCATTCAGCCTTCGGCACGGTTCTGAAGCCTTCGCTTAGGGGTTATTCCTTGAGGGCCATCCCTGGACAATTGTCCGCGACTGCTTATTAATTATTGTAACCATATTCAGCAGAAACCCTTGGTACAGGGACCCTCTATCCGCAACCCGAGGGCGCGCTCGGTGGCTTTGTCATAGGCCCTTCGGTTCTATTCCAAAGGAATCGAAACCGAAACCGAATATATATAAAGGGTGTCCCAGACTCAAGTGTCCGGACTTATATAGGCATATAAACATTAAAAAAATAAATAGAAAATTCCTTTTCCAAAAATCGGTTGAAGTTTCACTTTTTAAGTTATAAAACATTTAAGCTGGACCAATCAGGAGCGCTGTATAAACAGCCGTGTGTACGTGAACGGGATTCCAACGTAGTGTTCTCCCGTCGCTAACCCCACATCTGCGCTCGTTTCGATAACACTGCGTTGAAATCTCGTTCACGCACACACGGCGGTTTATGCGGCGCTCCTGATTGGTCCAGCTTAAACATTTTATAACTAAAAAACTAAAACTTCAACTGATTTTCAGAGAAAAACTTAAATATCTTATAATTTCGACTTCAAACAGAGAACGAAAGTTTTGCATTTTCATCTCGTTTTTCGAATCATGTTTGATATTGCTTCGAAATTTGCAGTTTTCAGAATAAAAATAGAATTATCTTCATTCACTATTATTTTCCTTGAAGAAAAATTTCGTTTGAATTTAATTTCGTTTTTCGAAACAAACATAACGAAAATTAAGTATAATGAAGTTGAACCTCTGCAGATAAAAGGGGATACGCGTGGATTCAGCCTAAGAAGTATTGTCCAGAAATTTGTTTCGGTATCCACGACAACACGTTTGTAGCCGAGGAGGCACGTGCATAGGGCAGCGTCAAGGTTGCCCCTTGCAAATTAAAACATATATAGTGTTTTAACCAATAATCCGATTGATCTAAAACTCTCCAGAAAGCTTCGTCGAACCTCAATCAACAACTTCGCTACAGGAAGTTTTCCGTTGCTTGGGATTCGCTCGATAAACGAAGCGCTTGAAGCTTGAATTAAAAAATACTGAAAATTGGCTAAGATAGCGCAAGTTAAAGTGAAAAAATATTGAAATTTTTTGTTTTTAAAAAATCAGCTTTTTACCATTTTATTCAAAAGCTATAAGACCTATACATTGGTACAACAGGAAAAAAAAGATGCGCTTTAAAATTTTCTACAACAGTCAGGTCTTAAATTGTATTTCGTATGATTTTCAAAATTGACTTTTAGGACAATACTTCTCAGGCTGGATTCACGCGTATCCCTTTTTGATCTTTAGAGGTTCAGTTGTTCAATCACATATGATCCGCGTGGCCAATGAATTGAAAAGGATATCTAACAAATTATTCAATGAAATGTGTCATAATCACTGAATATATGTATATAACTACTCTGTTATATACTGACGTGTTGCTGAACAGTTATATTCGCTTTGTTTTTCCATCTAAGTTTCTTTTAAATGAAATGCGTTTTTGACACTTTGCACTGATTCTCCATTCAAATTTTCAACTGGGATTTGAGGAAAACAGGACCATTAGGATGTTTTCAATTTTATACTTATATTTAGGGAACATTGTTGTTGTGCTATTTGCGGCAAAAATTATTTTTTACCTAGATTGAAAATAATAAACCCATATTTGGTAGACGATGTACCATGTCTTAAAAGAATCGATGAGACTGATTCAAAAATATATGAAGGCTAATGTTGTCAAAATGCATAAAAGAATGTTCTGTTCTGACATTCTGACGGTTGGCAGGTCGGCCCGTATGTATCACATACATGCGATACATACATGGAGAGAAAAATGTAGGCATTAGCGCGTGGACATTTGTCACGCATTAATTCTGAAAGTGCGAGCGAAATTTCTAAGAGCCTCTACGGACTTTCTCGGTGAGTCTCCTTGCGATTTGCCTTTAGGCCACGCCTCCTGCGAACATTTACTGGTGCGAACGTGTCAACAGGCAGAAGGCGTGGTCTAAAAGCAAATCGCGAGGAGACTCACCGAGAAAGTCCTTGGAAGCTCTTTGAAATAAAACAAGAGACGCCTGCAATATGCGCCTGTTGAATAGTCCATGCGTTAGCGCCTTGAACTCTCTTGCGCTAAACCCCAGATTTTTTCTCCGTGTACGTGCCAACACCGTACTTTAATGTAAATAATACATAAACATTTTATAAATTTGTTATCACTGACGTTCACTATGTTTTGACAACGGCAACACCCGGCAGGATAACGATAAATATCGTAAAAAATAAACAAAGTTAATTCATATATCAACGACTGCAACTACTCAAAAACTTTATAGAGTTCTTGATTTTCTTGATTTTCTTGATTTTCTTGATTCTCTTGATTCTCTTGATTCTCTTGATTCTCTTGATTCTCTTGATTCTCTTGATTCTCTTGATT